>JBBPJW010000256.1:0-40528 GCA_038088935.1 Pulveroboletus aff. viridisquamosus
TATGATGAAACTTGGCCATTTTCAACCAATCTACCCATTTCTCCTGCTGCTTTGCCACAAAACTCCTTAAATATTTCTCCAGTTCCTGATTGATTCTTTCCATTTGACCATCCATTCGAGGATGATATGCCGTCGAGATCTTTTGCTCAATATGCAGCAACTTGCAGAGTACTCATGTGAATTCCAAAACAAATTGGGGACCTCGGTTGGATACTGAAATGGGATCTTCCCGTTACTCCTTGATATTCGTGTTCTCCTTGGTGGACGCTCCTTGACTATCTTCAATAACTGCTAGGGCTTTTGTGCTAGTGGCCCTTAACTAGGTGAGTAGAGAGAGGATGAGTTCTGGGCCCTTGTATAAACCCTAGCCAGCAGTACTGAGTAGTTCAGACTGTATAACCAGCTGAGAGGTCAAGAGAGCAAGACTGAGGAGACCTCAGCTTGCACCCCCTGCCTTATATATTGTCAATGGTCGTGCACAAACCATGTACAGGAGGTCTACCCTAAAGTATGCTATCTATGGTCACCAATAGCACAAGTAGCTCCTACCTCTAAATAGATAGATAACATGGAGCAGGAATGAGAAGTGAGGCAATGGCCTTATGGATCAAGGGATTGGAATGGAAGAGGAACCACACCATGAGGATGTGGGAGAATGGAAGTGCACAGAAATAGATCAATGAAGATAGCAAGGCTGCCTGACGGCCAAGGAGATCCAATCTGGATCTCTGCCACAGATCAGATCCTAATCTAGATTGTAAGATCAGATGTCATCGGAAGATCTGGATCTTATCTAAGATCTGCCACATCATGTGACCAATACCTTTGTGCAAAGGAATACTCTGAATAAGGACTTAGCCTTAGCCTAGGGTTTGCCTTATCAGGCAACTCGTTCGCACAATCACGTGCAACTGATCACATGACCAGTGCATCTCATGCTCTACAGTTCCCATGGTCACGTGCGACCATCGTGTTAGGCTTGAGCCATAACAGATACCACCAAGGAAGGCAGGCCATGTTTTGACCAAACATTATCTCTAAAAAGTTCTGCAGTTGTTAATGAAGAAACAGAAGAGGAACATGCCGAAAAAAACAGTTTCTTTTGAAAAACAATCCACTACTACCAATATTGCATCTTTCCCTTTCACTTCTGGCAAACTGGTAATGAAATCCACCAAAATGTCTTTCCACGGTTGTGACACTGTTGGCAAAGGTATGATAGGTGCATTGTTTTCTTGTCCTGAAGTAATAGCACAGACTTGGCAGTGCTTAACGAATTCTTCTACATCTGCCCTGATCCCAGGCCAATAATAATACCAAGAGACCATCTTCCTTGTCCTATCCTGACCCACATGTCCACCCATACTAGAAGAGTAACATATATTTAATAATTTTATTCGAAGAGATGATGGTACAAAAATTTGGTTGCTTTCGTTGGTGTAGACTTTGTTTTTTGTATTATAACACCAGGATGAAGGCAGCTGGGGCCCAGTGAAGTGGTCCTGTACCTGAGAGAAAAAAGGAGAAGAGAAAGAGACTGTGCATGTGAATACAGTGGGGGAAAAGAGGATGACCTGTTTATTTGGTTTGGGTTTATGAAGAAAGTGGTCTGGGCAATGCGAGAGTGCATCTGCACGACCATTTAACAAACCTGGTCGATAGATCATTTTGTAATTAAATTCACTGAGCAGGGCTTGCCAGCGAGCTTGTTGGGGGGAGAGGTCTTAAGGACGTTTCCAATATTCGAGATTTTTGTGGTCTGTCCAAATCTCGAAGTATGCATGCCCAATGAGATGATGTTGCCAATCTTTGAGTGCTCAGATGATGGCAAGCAGCTCTTTGTCGTAAATCGGATAATTTATTTCGGCTTCATCTAAAGAATGAGATGAATATGCTGCAGGTCGCCAATGACCATCATCCTGCTGAAAAGAGAGAATAGTGCCTGTCGCTACTTCAGAAGCATTGGTTTCGACGTGAATGGGTAAGGAAGAGTTGGGGTAACATAGGAGGGGGTTACTGATGAGGATATCCTTCAGGCAATTAAAAGCTATGTTGCATTCACTTGTCCACTCAAATGTGGTATTTTTTCTGAGCAGTAAATTTAGTGGTTTCATGATATCTGCAAACTTTGTGACAAATCATTGATAATAATTAGCCAAGCCAAGGAATGACTGGACTTGTTTGACTGTTTTAGGAATTGGCCAATCCTTTACTGCATTGGTCTTGTTTAACTGCATCTGCACCCCCTTTTTAGAGACAACCATATCCAAGTAGTCCACCTTTTCCTGAGCAAAATGGCATTTGGATGGTTTTAAGAAGAGATCGTTCTCTTTTAGACGATGGAGAACTTCTTCGACAATCTGCAGATGTTGTTCGCGGTTCTTTCCTTTGGTAAAGATCATGATGTCATCAATGTAGATGACCACATGTTCCCACATATTGTGGAAAATATTGTTTACCATGTTTTGAAACATGCTGGGTGAGTTGCACATCCCAAAATACATTACCAATGGTTTGTAAGAACCAATAGGAGTGGTAAAAGCTCCCTTCCATTCATCGCCTTCTTTCATATGAATGTTGTTGTAACCCCACCTCAGATCCAAAGTGGTGAAAATATCCGCTCCCGATAACCTGTTGATCAAGGTAGAGATCAGCAGTAATGGGTAGTTATTTTTGATGGTAAATTTGTTAAGATATCTGTAATCGATTACCATTCGTTTACCCCCATCTTTCTTGCCAATAAAAAACACTGGTGATGTTTGGGGTGATTTTGAAGGTCATACGTATCCTTTCTTCATTTCTTTGTCGATGAATTCCTGAACTTCCTTTATTTTGTCTTCTGATAACGGTATTATTCATCCCTTTCATGGAACAAAATCTTCTTTTAGGTCAACCGCATGATCCCAAGGTTTTCGTACTGGCATTCATTCAGATTCTTTTTGTGAAAATACCATTAGATACTTCCATAATTCCTTTGGCACTTCTTTCTTTAGTTGTGTGGTTTCTTCTACTGTCATGTGCCATTGATGCAGATGCAGAGTGCATTCGCTGGTGCACCTAGAAAATGTAATTGTCTTTTTTACCCAATCGATCATCAGGTTATGTTGTTTAAACCAGTCATAACCGATCAAGAGATCTAGATATTCTAATTGTGACACATACGCGTTAGCTGTTTGATAGTGCCATTCGTTGTCAGTGCCCTTGATTGCTATGCTGATTACCACAAAATGAGCAATTTTCCCAATGGTTCCTTCAGTTCCATCTGCATTAAATACTGTTAGTGGGTTTTTTAGTTTATACTTGTGCAGTCCATGTTTCCACATGAATCTTTGATCTATAAATGTTAGTGATGCCCCAGTGTCCAAAATAGCATACGTGAGACCGCATTTCTTTAACCTTAGTCCTTCCTGTCCTCATACTTTTCCTTCAATTTTTACACTTACTCCTAGTTCATCTCGTTCTTTTCGGTTATTCAACCAGACCAGATCTTTTTGTTCTTGTTCTGTTAATTCAATGTCATTAGTCTTTGAAGGAATCAAGCACCCTTTTTCCGGGGCCACACTCTTTCAAGTCACCATCTCGGAATTTGAAACATGGTTCCATTTCATAGTACAAACATCGAACAAGGAAGAAAAAGAATCAAATGTGCATACTGGGAGTCCAACCTCTGGCCCTTTCATCTCCCTTACTCTTTTCCCGCCTCCTTTTGCTTCCTTTCATTCTTGAAAATGTCCTTGAAGTACACATGGGCTTCTTCCATGCTACCTCATGAAGCAGTGGGGATTTTCGCAAATCTTTGAGCATCTTTCATATTGTATACCAGCCCAATGGCCTCCGGTTCGGCCTCTTGCCACCCATCTGCATTAGGGGGCCCGAAATCTGAGAATCATACTGGTTGCACATATGTCTCCTGTGCCCTTTGAACCTGTCCTCCTCTTGATATATTCCTACTGAAGTTGTTAGAGGGCCTTGGTGCTGATGGGTTGAACTGTCCGGTACAGTTCCTAGCTATGTGTCCCATCTTCCTGCATTTGTAGCAGGTAAGAGAATGAACGGAGACCATTTGCTGGTCTATTTTCATGGGCACACCATGGCCAGGTTGAACTCCAGTTGGGGTGAATTTCGGAGTTGCCGGTATATTATTGCGGGGGGTGAAGTTGAAAGTGGGGGGGTGTCGAGGGGCTTGGTATCGTGGTTGAAACCTAGGCACAGCCCTTTCTACCACAATTCTTTTGAAGGCACATCCAAGGACTCTGAACTGTTCAGTTAGCTCAAAGTAGTCTTCCTTTATTCCTTGCATCACGGCCTGTTGGTACACTCTATAGTGCACCTGTTCACGAAGTAGCTTGGCTGCATGGTCCAGGCTAATCCCCACATCCTTCCTTAATACCTCAAAGGCTTGTAGATACTCATCAATCGAGTTCCTATGCCTCAAACCCTCCAACCTTTTTATTGCATTATGAGTGAGTTCTTGAATCTGAAAATAACTCCTCATTTCCATTGCTATCCCTCCAAAGTCTGGCCAGGCAGCATCTCCCTTTCTTTGCCATTGACTATCGAAGTCTCCTTCGGCATTGATGTATTTTTCTAATGTTATTTGGACGAAACCTTCCGCCTTTCCTTCTAGTCGAGATAAAACTGTGGCACACTGTTGTCAGTTCGTTTTCCACTCCTGCTCCACCACCCAGATGGAGAGAAGCACAAACCATTTGTGCCATTTAGTCTGGTCACCATTCCACATTCCTGGATCTCTAATCTTCCTCAACCCTCCCATCTGAAACAGGCTCTTCCCGTTATAGCCTTGATACTTGAACACCTTGGTGGATGCTCCTTCCTAGAACTCTCTTTCTGTGTAGCTTTTGTGCTAGTGACTACAACTAGGCAATGGTAGTTGAAGCCAGGGACTCTTGTATAAATCCAGGGGCCAGGTAGTAAGCGAGAGCTGAAGAGAGATCCGCTAGGATCAGGTCTTAGATCACCACTGTAGGTTCTAGCCTAGAGGTCAAGAGAGCAAGACTGGGATTCCCCAGCTTGCACCCCCTGCCTTATATATTGCCGGCAAGTATGCACAGACCATGTACAGGGGGCCTACCCTAAGTATTGCTATCTATGGTCACCAATAGCATAAGGAACTCATCCTCTAATAGATAGATGATGGAATGCATGGGGCATGAGGTAGGAGTAAGGCAGTGGCCTCATGGATCAAGGGTAGGGAATGGAAGAGGAAGCACTAGCCCTGAGAGGTGTAGCTGCCTGGTGGCCAAGGAGATCCCATCAGGATCTCTGCCACAGATCAGATCCTAATCTAGATCAAGAGATCAGATGTCATCGAATAGATCCAGATCTCATCTAGAGATCTGCCACATCATGACTAAGGCGTGCTTTAAGGAATACTCTGATATAAAAAATGGACTTAGATCTAGCCTAGGGTTTGCCTTGTATGGCAACTCGTTCACATGGTCACGTGCAACTGATCATGTGACCAGCGCATCTCGTGCTCTAAGGTTCCCACGGTCACGTGAGACTGCTGTGTTAGGCTGGAGCCATAACACCATCCATGAAAGTTCTTCGGCCAGTTGTTTCATCATATCTTCAGAATCCATATGCATCAGTGAAATCGGCAAAGGGGTCAATGGGCAAAAGAGGGGGAGGCAGTGAGAACCTGGGGAAAGGAACTGGTGCTGCAGGGACGGCTGGTCCAACAGAAGGGATCCTAACTCAGTTTCTGTTCTTTCTTGTGAGACGGACGAGTTCTCGGGTTCTTCTTCTTGTCTCCAGTCGAACGGTGTTAACAGCTTGTACTATGGTGGTGGGTGTTCGTTTAACAGTTTTTAAAGAGGATGAAGGTCTAAGAGAACATAGCCTTTCTGTTGTTGCTACTTTCCTATCTCTCCCTCTAGTGGCCACAAGATCTTTCTGCATTTGTTCATCGAAGGCATCGAATCTCCTTTGGAACGACAGGTGTCCTAATTTGTTGTCCTCAAATCCTAGTATTGCCTCATAAATGAACTCCTTCAGCTGC
Source organism: Pulveroboletus aff. viridisquamosus (assembly GCA_038088935.1). Taxonomy (NCBI): domain Eukaryota; kingdom Fungi; phylum Basidiomycota; class Agaricomycetes; order Boletales; family Boletaceae; genus Pulveroboletus; species Pulveroboletus aff. viridisquamosus. The sequence continues at coordinate 6,023 of JBBPJW010000256.1, forward strand.
TCCTCATGTCCCCACAAGTATTCCTTTCTCATTCAAATGCTTACGGTCAGTTATACTCAAAGACTAGTAGGAAGTCTTGAGCAAGTGTTACAGTTGTTGTTTATCGATTTCGATTATAACCCTAATCTTGGGGTATGTCGGTTCGGTTACGGTGTGAGACGGTTAAGAGTGAAGTAGATATGAGTTCAGGACACTGTCCAGGTACTGGTACAAGTGCTCAAGACTGGGGCTTGAGCCTACTAAGTGCTACAGTATTTATACGTGCAGGTCCAGCGCATGGACCAATCTCCTGATGGGAACGTTCCCATAAACCCTAGATGGGAATCAAAAAGAAGAGAAGCATCCATGAGAATAGCCAATGGCCAAAAAGGAGCAGAGCTTCTATAATAGAAAAGAAAAATGGAAATGAAAAGAAGAATGGAGATTAAAAGGGCTGGCAGACATGAGGCTAACCCTGTGCCCTAGGTCTAGACCAGTCACATGACCCATCATGTGCCCCCGATAAGATAAGCACATGGCAAGATAAGATAAGATAGGATAAGAAAAATGCGAAAAAATGTGTATTATAACACATACTTTGTAGCAATATATAAAGGGGCAAGGGCATAGACTGGTTTTCCAATCTAGAGCACTTGTTTACTTGATTACCTTGTTTTCTAGTGCCTTCTCTAGGCTGCCATTCTTTTGTTCCCCCAGTATTGGGCACCCCTCAAGGTGGTTTCCTCTTGCTATTGGTCTAAATCCATAACACTCAGGTGACAAGATAGAGCTGCTAATAGCCTCTATTTCAAAGGTCAGTAAAAACTAAGGTAAAAAACAAGAGAGCAAGACTGGGAAAACCCCAGCTTGCACTCCCTGCCTTATATATTGCAGAGGTCTACACACAGATCAAGTACAGAGAGCCTACTCTAAGATCTACTATTTAGAGACACCAATAGCAGTAACCTCTCTATCATAAATAAAAGAAGAGAAATGCATGGGGCAGGAATAAGAAGTGAGACAGTGGCCTCATGGATCAAGGGACAGGAATGGAAGAGAATACCACACCATGAGAATGTGAAAGAATAAAAGAAAAGCATATAAGATCAGAGATATAAAAGAGACATGGCAGTAACAAGGTCAAGAAGATTCAATCTGGATTTCTGCCATAGATCAGATCCTCTATCTAGATCATAAGATCAAATGTCATTGGGGACTATACCTGAATCTTATCTGAGATCTGCCACATCACATAAGCAATACCTATGCAGGAAAATACTCTAATATAATGAACTTAGCCTTAGTCTAGGGTTAACCTTGATACTACTTGTTCACATGATCACATGCTCCTGGTCACATGACTTTGCAACCTTTCACATCACATGCTCTAAAGTTCCCATGGTTATGTGCTAAAGACTGTTATATTTACTAGATATATAATAAAAATGCATAAAGAAAGTCAAGGACTAGTATAGCTTACTGGCTAGTGCAGAGACAACTAAGGACTGAGTCAGAATTAGGGTCTGGAATGTGGGATATAACACACTTTCAATTTTCTATGCATGTGACCTATGCAATAACTGTTAACAAATTTCAAGGCCAAACTGTTAATCATATAGAATTAAATCTAACTTCTCCTGTTTTTTCACATGAACAACTGTATGTTGCTCTTTCATGCTGTACTCATCCTAGAAATATCAAGATTCTATTTTCAAATGAAAACAATACTACTATAACAAATGTTGTTTGGACTAAAGTATTTAGAAACTTGCAGATTTAACTTGTACTATACTAAATACTATAGAAATGTACATGTATTCACAATATACAATCTCAAAGAATAATCTCACAGAATAACCAATGAATTTTCATTCTTTATGCTAATATTGAAACAGTCCTGTACCGAAGGTACAAACCGGGTGAAAACTCCTAGTATTATGTGAGAGTCAACTAATGCATCACACTGCCACAGGTTGCCTAAAGCAGCACCGCCAAGCATTCCGGCTTCTTATCGAACGTGATGCTGGAATTGCCAACCCGCAATCATGTTGGTGCTCATTGCCGACCCCGGCGTGTTGGCACTAGCTCTCGTGAGTTGACTTCCACCAGTGAATAGAGGTTGAGTTTACTGCCAAAAGTAACTCGACCACTACCTATTTTTCACCCTCGTCTCGGCGGAAAGAGTGAGCGATTTTCGTCAAAACTATGCGCGCTGATTTGATTCAGTGGCGACATCACCAGCCGCAAGCCTGCCCATTTAAAATCTCTTCGATTTCAGGACCAAAAACACCCTTGTCGACGGCTTTTCTCTTAGCGCAGGTCATGTCTGCTACTCTTCTTCAGTCTATCCTCACATCCCTTCGGCAGAGTGAATACGTATCTGGCATGTCTTTCCTCACCTTACATTCACTGTTCTTACAAAACGGTCATAGCCGCAATTCTCACCTGCATTGTGTATGATTACGGTAGTGGCTCCTCACATGTATTCATCCAAATGGTTTATAATAACGTTACTAGTCCTCAACCTTTCACGAGAGGTATGACACGTCATTCATCTGCATTCTTGGACTCCGCAGAAGTACTGATAATCCTTGTGCAGATCGACTACATTTGGGTTCGCAGATAATATTGTTCAAGTAGGCAATATACATGTTTCTCAAATCACTACAGAAAAAACCTTGGACCTCGGTATCTATGATCTTTGTTGTCGTACGTATTGGACTCTCTTGACACTGTACTAAGCTGACTATCATACAAGGTTCGTTATATCGGCCTTGGTTCATGGATGTATGTTCTTAGACATTCAATACGAACCACATACCAAAATCTAATCTCTGAGTGATCCAGAATATATGCCCTTGGTATGCTCCGGGCTTGAGTCTTGCAGTACAGTGATCTCACGGATGCCATTGAAAGTCGGAACATCTTTTTTTCCCGGCCCTGAAGAGGTACGATCCACTACGTCGCTGACCGCTAACCCACTGATCGCAGTTCCCAGACGTGAGTGGCTGCTCCTTGTTACCCATTGAAGGTATTCAGATAATTGATGTCAACTAAACAGCTGTGGGTACCTCTCCGTGATAATTATCGTGTCCACTCAATTCAGGGATGATACTTCCAAGGTTCGGTACTGGTTTTGCTCATTCAATGGACGGAATTTGTATTCATTTGTGCAGCCGATGGTGCGTGATCACATAGTTTCAGCCAAAATCACGGGAGTAACATATCGTACGGATTGCAGCGGTGATGATTCTACGGGTGTGGGCAATGTACAATCGATCGAGGATGGTCCTTGGAATTCTCCTTATTTCTTATATAGGGGAGATTATTCCCTCAACTATCAGTTGCATTATTTCCAGCGTTCCAGGGAATACTTCGGGTAGGTAGAAGCTGGTCTCAATATCTGTAGGTGATATACTGACTAGACCGCACTACTTCGTTACAGTGGGGGTCGTTCAAGTCCTAGATCTCGCCTTTTGCTCCGAACAATTCTATGCTTCCAAGTGGAATGACGCTTCTTCCATCTCTCAGCTTATTCATGCCGGAGTGATGTATGTTCCAGTAGTCACTCAGTTTATGCTGCAGTCGCTCCAAATGTTCAAGACCACGAAGCGATGGCGACTCAGCCAACTCATGAACTTGCTTGTCTTCGAGGGCCTCCTCTACTTCCTTTGGTGTGTCCTCTTATTTTTCTCCTCTCCGTTTCTTCTATCCCATCCAAAATAACGGAACTGAAAGTAATTATCTGTGACAGTATGTTTTTATGGAACTTCTTGAAGGTGCTGAGTGGCTTTGTAAAACCCACATTGGTAGGGGGGTGGCAAGCCATACTAGTTGACCTTGTGATGGGCATTCCACTCCCCACACTGGCACCACGATTTATACTGAATTTGCGGGAGTTGTACGCGCACGAGCTTCACAGCGGCACTAGCAATGGGATCGACACTGGATTTGGGTTGTCCGGATCCTCCTTCCATGCAGTGGGTCTGTCCTCGACGATATTAGCAGATACTGGATTCGATGGCGGATTAGACTGTGAAGAGGAGATACCAACGTATGAAGGGAGATTTTAACTGTGTTATCATAATTGTATGTTCACGCTATCAGTCATAATATATACAATGTTGTATGGACTATGTCGTTGAACGATAACATGGGACTTGTCTGATCTTTGCGCACTCGACCGACAACTCCGACGGTAGTCGTACCAAGAGTCTATTCATGCGGTCTGTTGGCTGTGTGCTCTTGTAGAGGAGTTGATCACGCTGCGTGCTCCGTTGCAGGATCACTCTTGTGGGTTGGACACCCTCTCGTGTCCGGGTGCTAGTAACACTCGTATGATTACCCGTAACTTAAGAGAGTGGACAAAAACATCATTCTGAGTCAAATCCTTTCACTCTGCTAGGGATCAACCTCCATCTTACCGGAGATACATCGTAGATGTCAACCTTTAAGACGCTGTCAACCGAGGAAACACGTCAATGGGCATGGAATAGGGCTATCATTCGATGGCGCTATCATGATGGTACCAGATCCAACTCGTCAACGTACGTACTATGGGGGTCCTTGTCGCGGATTGTATTGGAGCGCACGGGAACTATAGGTTCAGGCAGTTAGCCTCCAGTCAATAGTAATGGACTCTAATATTTATGTACCTATATGTTCAGGCAGTTAGCCTGTACATGTTGTGAGTATGTTGTATCTACTATAAATAATGAATGTGAGCTCACCTCCAGTCAATAGTAACGGACTGGAGGGCAGTGGGAAGGAATGTGTGTGTTAATGTAGCGATAGTCCAAAAAAGGAAAAAAAGTGGCTGTAGTTAAAAGTGCGTCTGTCTATGTATGCCATTCGGCCTGGTCTCCAACAGATTGTACTCCAGACTCGAGGACAGGTGACTGAGATGTTCAGAAACTTGGAACGAGTAGGGTTTGGGAGCTATGCGTTATGAGACAGTCCAGTGTACTGGCATCTTCTTGTTGGAACTAGTTGACTATCTACGCATTACTGCTTACATAAGCTATTTGCTATGTTGGACCATTAGTTACCTTTGGATACTGAGTGGCTACAAGTATCCTGCAGGTCAGCACTTACTTACTTATCTAATATACAGTGACCACGGGTATCCTGCGGTATTCTGCAGTTTCAATACTTCTTCTGTGGAATATCCCATTCATCGGACCAGGAAGGAGCAGTCTAAGGTCGTCCATACAACATTGGGACAGTATAGAATACACACCCGACTCTCCTTGTCCGCACGTGAGACAGGGGTGTTACCATCCTAGTTATGAGCTCATGGCACAGTGTTCCTCGATCACCGTCTTTGGAGTAAGTACATTCATTTGTGCCTCTAATCCAGGAGTACCATAATAAGGTTAGCCATTGCGTGCAGACCAACGTTGAGGTTGCGCCGTCTCCGGGGACATGGAGACGTATGCTACGGGAACACGAAGATTCTATAAAGACGATCGCACCTAACCCCGGTGAGGTCGAGGTATGCATGCAAGCGCAAGGACACTGTACAGCCTAGCTGTATGGAAACCCACCATGCGGTGGGAACACTCAGAAGCAAAACGGGACGAGGCTTGGTGGTTCAACGGAAAAAGATAATCTTCAGGGGAAAGTCGCCTCTCTATACATACTGTCGCAAGGTGTGGCATATGTGTGGTGCTATGCAGACTCTGGCATCCCTAATGGCATCTGGAGAACACATGTGTGGTACTATGCAGGGTCTGGCATTCATGATGACATCCATGCCGTGTGCAGTCCGCAAAGCAGGAATGTGAGCGAATGCGCCATTACACTGTAGACCGTTTGCACCCTATGCGGATACCGGGATAGTCAGACGAACAGACGCACGCTTAGCCGTAGTCCATTTTCGATTACATTAGGAATATGGTCACGTGCACCCTATCCTCCAGAGTCCCGTTCGCGTGTTTGCGCCGAGAACTTCGAGGATGTCGCAAGCCGTCGGTAATGTACAGTATCTTCCGTCTGGTATGTTGAGAGTGCTACTTATTCAGGGAAAAATGATAGACTGCGCTCGCCTATGCTCGGGTGTGGCACCGCGTCGATGCATCAGACAGGGTGTTAGGAAAACTTGCAGAGAGGATCGCGCTTGTACTCATGGGCAAGCATAAACCAATATATGACAAGGGCGGTAGGTGCTGTCGTGTGGAGCTTCCGAATCTAGTTTGATTTTTTGGTTAGTGGACTGCGGTGACTATGTTGTCGTGACCAACGCGCGGAAGGTCAAGGTCTCAGGGAGGAAGGAGGAGCAACTTGTGTACAGAAAGCATTCCATGTATCCGGGTGGTCTCAAGGAAACACCATATATGACTATGATGGATAAGAAACCGAACGAGGTATGTCTACACCCCTCCGCAACTCAAGTACCTGGAATTGGTGGGCGGCATCTTCGCTAGATCATCTACCATGCTGTCTCAGGCATGCTACCCAAGAATAAACTACGAGATCGGCGCATGGCGCGACTCAAGGTATTCGGAGGGCCAAACCCAGGCATCTACGGCAATAATATCCTGAGGCGGTGGGAGGATGGTACTTTGACAGATGACTACGTCTTGAGACTCGGTAAAAGGAACGAAGTCCAAGCACCCCTATCGCCATCGAAGTAGTTCTCACTTTTACTTCTTATATTCTGCATAATATACCTGCATTCATGCCCTTGAATGATGACCGTTCCCTTAAGACGTTGACTATTATGGCTCTCCTACCCGGTTCTTCTCCGTTTCGGACCTCGGTGTTCCTCTAGAGTACGAGGCCTCGATGAGAGTAGATGTGCTACATACTCCTGCAGCACGATGCCTGCAGTAGGTTTAAATAACTTCCAAATCGAAATTTGTCGACGGACCTATAGCCAGGAGGGCAGAGCCGTCAAAAGCTCTGTACATATCCTTCCTGTACGTATTCCCTTTAGTACCAGCTTCTTTCCCTTTGTCCTCCTCCATGATATCGCCCTCGCCCTCGTCCTCTTCAGTAGTTTCGTCCTCAGTTTCCGTGTGAATAGTCTCCGTGTCGATGCCCTGGTGTTCGAGAGTGTTGACAGCGAGGGTGTGAATGCTACTCTGTGATTTCTGGTATCTTTCCTTTTTCTTTCCACGGTAATCCCTACTACTATCGGATAGTTGCCCTCTTTCACGATAGTAACAACTGGCAAAATGGTGGATGGATTTCAACAAGTCCTTGAGCAACGTCAGGGGAGAGTTGTCGCGCCGAAGGTGGTGGAACTTACAGGGTCTGGGAAAGAGACAATCGGTTCTCTTGTAGAGGCATCTGAATTGTCTGTATCTCGCTCGAGAGACGAGACAAAGGCCGGAGGAGGGTCTAGAAAACTAAGATCGCGCATGAAGGAGAGACGCCGTTTAGTCCTCGTATCCATCCGTCCCGACCCCGGCCCTTGAAGCGAGTCCTCACCGGGGGCTTGGCTGTCGCGAGCTCGTTGCTTACCCTTATTCTGGCCGCATACATGCTCCTCATCGCCGGAGAGGTATATGAATTCGCCATCAGCATTGTTTGCATGTGAGCCACTAATATTCCTCCGTCTCTTGACCGAACTCTTGCCTCCAGCATCTTTTGCAATCCAATTTCCTCTGGAGTCTACCAGGGTAGATCCTGCTCTGCGATGTCTGGCATTTACAGAGGATTGCTGGACACGAGATCCATCCGGATGTAAACGAAGAGTCGCAAGATCGTGTGTGGTACTCTTCCGCCGAATGCTCATGTGTGTCAGAAGTGAAGTGTGTGGACCGAAACTGTAGTCATATGGTCAACGACGAGTACCGCGACTCGAAATGGCCTGCCCTAGAGTATCATCATGAGACGCATTGGCTTCCCCAGCTTCCCTTGCAACGGCGCGACAGTAATGGCACGTCGCACGCGTGCAGCGACCGCAGATGACGATGACGCTCTCAAAGGGAACACCATGGTAAACACCCAAAGGAAACAAGTAGTGGTCAAACGGGAGAACACCAGAAAGGGGAAAGCCCGACGCGTCGATTCCGACGAAGAGGAAGAGGCGCAAATACCCTCCCAGACTAACAGTACGGAAAGGGGTGGGGTAGATCAAGACACCGAAGGTGAAGAGCTTGTGGAGGATGGTGGCGATGAAGAAGGAACACCTCAGAGACGCAAACGTGCTAGGGTCAACTCAGCCGGCAGTTCCATTCCTTCGAGCCCAAATCAGGTGCATCGAGAGCGCGTCCAAACACTTCCCCGAGACATTGATGGGTAGGCCACTCCCTTTTGGTGGCATCGAAGTGGTTTATTTTTGCGGCATTACATAGCTTCATTCCTGGGTCTATAGTCCGCATCCGGCTGCAGAACTTCGTTACCTACGATTGGGTAGAATTTTGTCCAGGTCCCTACCTGAACATGATTCTCGGCCCCAACGGTACCGGGAAGAGTAGCATTGCTTGTGCAATCTGTCTCGGTCTGAATTGGCCTCCTAGTGTCAGTCTGCCGTGTGTATTAGGGATCAAGCACTGACATCCACCTTCAGGTCTTGGGTCGTGCGAGCGAGATCAGTTCTTTCGTCAAGAACGACAAGGAAACAGGCTATATTGAGATCGAGCTGAAAGGAGCCAAGAGCGAGCGGAATCTCGTTATTCGGCGCAACCTCAGTGCAAAGACTCGGTCTTCTACGTTCACTCTCAATGGCCAGCAGACTACTGGTAAAGAAATATCCAACCGTATGTCCAGGTTAAACGTCCAAGTCGGCAACCTTTGGTAATGGAGGAGTGTGAATTAATGATATTTCGACTGCTGAGTGCATATGTGCTATTTCTAGTTCCTTTCTTCCTCAAGACAAAGTCTCCGAGTTTGCACAGATGACTCCCCAGCAGTTGCTTAGGGAGACCCAGCGAGCTGCGGGTGATACCAATTTATCGAAATGGCATGATACCCTCATTACATCGGGCAAGGAGCTCAAAGCTGTGCAAGAGGTAATGGTCACTCATCATATCAGGATTTGTTTTTGATGCGATTGCCGCAGCGGATGAAAGAAGAACAAGAATCCCTCAGAGTATTGGAGGAGCGAAATGCTCAACTCGAGCGAGACGTGGCACGGTACCAAGAGCGCATGCGAATTGAGAAAGAGGCACGTTTGATTCCTTTGCAGCTGACTTGTGTTGTATTCGTATTAATTTCCCCTAGATCTCTGTATTGAGAGTTTTGATCCCTGTCAACGAATACCATGAGGCGAAGGAGCGCTATGCACAGGCCAAAGAATGCCAGCGCGAACTCCATGCTCGTGTCGCGGAACTCCGAGACAAGAACGCACCCGTGCACGCAAAGCGCGAGTGAGTCGGCATTCACTCAACGTGGCGTGGGTTGTATAATGTGTGTACAGGCAATTGGGTGCTCAATACAAGGAATTCGAGAAAGCTCGGGAGAAGAAGAAGAATGCATCCAAGGCAAAGTTTCTGCAGATGAAGGCAAAATGGCATGACAGCGAGAAGCTTGTTCGTTCCACTCGTATCTTCCTCTCAGTGACTCTCGCTCAATCTTTTGCAGGAGAACGAGGCTGAGGAAGTGAATAACAAGCTTGACGGATTGAAGCGAGCTAAGAAAGACCGCGCGAAGAAGATCAAGGATCTCGAGAACCAGGTCAGGAACATGCAGAACGAAATTGACCATCCACCTGAACTGGAAGATCTACAAGCAATAAATAGTGAGATTGTCCGTTGTGTTGTTAACGGCACCATTGCGGACGATGCTTACAGTGATTCCAACTAGCGTCACTTGAACATGGAGCACAACCGTACGAAGAACCGCATGGAAGAGTTGCAAGACCGTCAGAGGGCTAATATCGATGCATCGGCCGCCCAGAAAGCAAAGATCAACGAAGCTATGGGCCAGTAAGCGTTTTTCACTCACTCTTGGCCTATCTCATTAGTTATGGCATAAGGTTACAAAAACTAGACGACGAGCGCCATCGGAAGCTCGAGAACCTTCGCTTGTGGGATCGGGACCATGCCGACGCGGTCGCATGGCTTCACAACAATCAAAGTAGGTTCAAGATGGAGGTGTTTGAGCCACCGATGATCTGTTGCAGCGTACCTGACAAGAGGTTCACGAATGCTGTTGAGGCCTGCTTTAATCCCTTTCAGTTGAAGGTGGATGACCATTGGCGCACTTATTCATAGGCATTTCTGACAATCGCTTTTGTCTCAAGACCTTTGTTGCACAATGCGAAGAGGATTACGAACTGCTTAATCGTTGTTTGAATGACTCAGACGAGGCGGGCGTGAGGAAGGATACAAAAATCAACACTTGGTTCCGCCCCAAAGCAGACCATATTGGTCCACCGATGAGCGATGACGAGGTACGTTCCAAGTTCTGCCGTCAGACTCTTCTAACCTCTTGAGTAGCTCAGGAGCCAGGGTTTTGACACGTATGCTATCGACAAAATCAGTTGTCCTGATGGTTTGCTATGGTACCTGAGCCGAGAAATAAATCTGCATCGCACGGTGCGTCGTTCTTCTGTTCCTTTTGAGCCTGACTTATATGCTCTACTAGGCAATTGCTCTTGACGGTTTAAAAATCGATGTGGCCAATGCTATGGAAGCCGTATCACGTATGGGCCCTCGTGGAGAGGGTGGCGGCGCCACATTCATAGCCGGAAACGTGGTCAACATGGTCCAACGTTCGCGATACGGCAAACGTACTGCGCAAAACACAACACGCGAGGTTCGGCCAGCCCGCAATCTTGTCAGCAGCGCTGGTGGGTTGCTCTGAGGTCCCCTGTCACGACGTGATCTTACAAGATTGCAGTCGACCCTGAGATCAAAAAACGGCTAGACCAAACCATCCGAGAGGCGAGGCAGGCCCTTGAAGTTATCAATGAGGATGCCGATACCCTCGCACGAGAAGAACGGGAAATCAGGGCGGAGGACAGCAAGTATAAGGAACAATTTGTCAGATCGTCTTAATTTACCGGCCATATTAGGCAGCTAAACACCCTCATAGGAAGCCCTTGATACTCGAAAGAACACAGTGATTAATTCGCAAAAACATGTGGCAACATTGGGTGCTAAAATTGGTATGTTGGGCACCTTGTATTTGGTAGTATCTCATACAAGGGGTTGCCGTCCATCGACAGTGACCAGCAAGAATAAGCTCAAGGAGTTGGAAGGTGCACCGTCAGCCGACGAGGAGCGAAGTCGCCTCAAGCAAAAGATACTCGAACTATCAAGACGACGCGTAAAGATCTCGTTGGAGTATACCGTTAGTATGACTTGCGCGCCGAGTCAGCTCCGAGCGCTAACGCGTTGACAAATACCTAGCGACTTATCCGTGCTGCCGTTGTAGATCAAGCAGCCGCTACACACAGTGGGCTTGAGTTTTTACAAGTCGGCGCAAATCGAGACGCACTTGAGGTGCTATGTCAGAGAAAAGATGCAGGGTACCAACGAGCGCTTGCCGAGTTTGAGGAAGGTGAATCATAGTTTTATTTCCGAGGACACATGTTTATCCGTGTGCACAGCTCACCAAACGTATGTTACGCTGAAAGCTGATGCCAAGGAAAAGCGAGATCTGAGCGTCGCGCTTGTGCGGGATATGAACCACGAGTTCCAGGATCAATTCGCAAAAATGGAAGTGGTACGCTAACCCTGAATTTCATCATTATTCTCGAGAAGTGCGGGATGCTGATAGGGTGCGGTCAAGGATGGTTCCATTCATGATCGGACAGTCGAGGAACTGCGGGCGGATCTCGAAACTCAACAGGCTAACCTAGATATGATCATGCAGACGAATCCAGGAGTGATTGAGCAATACGAAAAGAGAAAGGCAGAGGTATGTTCAGCCACTTTTGTGATTCTCAAATGCGTGCTGATCCATGTTCAGATCGCAAAGCTCACCAAGACGTTACGCGAGAGAGAGAAGAGTGCTCAACAGTTGGAGCGGGAAATCAAATTTGCTAGAGTATGCGAGGCATTACTTGATCGATAGGAAAACTCCTGACAGGCTGAAAAGGACAACTGGCAACCTGCTCTCGAACGACTCGTGGAAAGCATTGGGAAAAAATTTTCATCCGCGTTTGATCGTAAGTGGAGTTGTTGTCTGAGTACCTGCTGCGCGCCATACATGACGCACAGGAATTGGTTGCGCTGGCGAGATCAGAGTCAGTCCACATGAAGATTACGACAAGTGGGCGATTGATATCCTCGTGAAATTCCGTGACAAGGAGAAGTTACAGCTTCTGACTGGCCAGAGGCAGTCTGGGGGAGTAAGCTGCGTCGAGTGTTTGATTTCGACAGAGAGTCTGACGCCGTTCTCAGGAGCGTTCCTTGACGACTATCCTTTACTTGATGAGTCTGACAGAAGAGGCACGAACGCCATTCTCCCTGGTGGATGAGATTAACCAGGTATGTGGATTGCTCCGCCAACGACTTTTCCGTATTGAATGGGGTTTTGTAGGGAATGGATCAGCGCGCCGAACGTGCGGTGCACAACTCCATGGTCGAGGTGACCTGCAAGGCTGACAGTTGTCAATACTTTCTGATTACGCCCAAACTACTTCCGGACCTGTTATACCACGAACGGATGAAGGTTCTGTGCGTGAACAATGGGGACTGGCTGCCAGAAGAGAAGGGCATTGGCAACATGATGAGTCTGATTGACACGTTTGTTCGGATGCGGGACCGCTCTTTACGAACGGGGTAAACCCTCGCTGTCGCCCAGCGACCATCACGATAATAGATTCCGCATCAGCATACCCTTATTTCTGACGGACACGTGTTCTGATCCTCAATCTTGCTCTACATGTCTGACCTAAATCCAATCGTAGTAGATACCACAGCAAAGCCTAGTGAACGATTCCCCTGAGCACTGCCAGCTCCGCGTTAATGATGCTGCTTGTTGCGGCCCCGATGGAAACATTGTTGGCGAGGACGACGAACTTGACGTCGAGCACGGGACACTGGCGCACGCGGCCGACCGAGACCCCCGCACCGTCCTGGTAGTAGCGATCTAAGCGTGGCTGAGGGCGATCGGATTCTTCGTGCACGAATATGGCATGCACAGGCGCAGAAGGGCAGGCGGGTGCATCGAGGGTATATGCCACAAGCGCTTCACGGACCTGCTGTGGACTCGGGGGTGGCCTTCGTGCAAAGCAGACAGAGACGGTCATCAAGTGGCCGTCGATGACGGGGACGCGGTTACATGACGCGGAGACGCGGAGAGGCTGGCGGACGCGCATGTCGAACGTCTTGGAGCCATCGTCCCGATCGACGATGTTGCCGAGGATCTTGAGTGTCTCCCACTCCATTTTCTCCTCCTCGCCGCCGATGTAGGGGACGACGTTGTCGATGATGTCGAGGCTGGGTACGCCGGGATAGCCTGCGCCGGAGATGGCCTGCATGGTGGTGACGATGCAGGAATCGATCGGGCCAAAGGCTTTTTCGAGTGCGCGGAGGGGTATCACGAGACCGGTGGTGGCACAGTTGGCGTTGGTGAGGATGAAGCCCTTTTTGAGGGGGGGACTGTGGCAGGCCTGCTGGTGGGGGATCATGGCGAGATGGGAGGTGTTGACGAGGGGGACGATGAGTGGGACGAGGGGATCGCGCCGATAATTCTTGGCGTTTGAGAAGACGGCGAGATCGGCGGTTCTGAATGCGCCCTCTGTCAGGCCGGCAAGAGAAAAGGGGGCGGGCGGGATGAGCGAAAGAGGGTCGGGACGAGGTGAACAGATGCTTGCCTATCTCTCCAGCGACGTCGGCATCGAGGCCAGAAAAGACGATGGCGCAGTCCTTGAAGTGTTCGGGCTGGCACTCGCACACAATCGCGTCTCTCACGATGGCGGGTATGGGCGTTGTCTGTTTCCAGTTTGCGGCCTTGGAGTAGGGCTTCCCAGCCGATCGAGCGGAGGCGCCGAGGGCGTGGATGGCGAACCAGGGGTGGTCTGCGAGGAGGGTGATGAACCGCTGGCCGACGGTCCCTGTAGCGCCAATGACGCCGACTCTGATGCGCGGGCTGTCTGACATCCTGGACATGTTGGAGGGGGGGGAGAAGTGATGGTGTGGTCGTGCCAGCGATGGAGGGACGCGCGCGAGAAAGAGTCGTGGTCGTGGCGGACGTGACCCTGACGTTGCCGGTTTTGGGAGGACCGGACTGTCGGGAACGAGGAGCATCCTGTGCCATCTGATGTCTCGTCCGACAGGGTGGTGAGCGTCGTACAGGCGACGACGTCCTCGCCGGGGGGATTGTCGTCGTCGTCGTCGTGCACGACCCTTTCATCACGCAGGTGTTCGCAGTGCCCGCCAAGTCTTACGGCCGAAACCGAGTTGGCCAGGATTCCCACGCCACGCGACCTGTGAGCCGACATTCGGCCGGCCGACAAACGCGAAGCAACTCGGGCGAGGTCGACGGGCCGGAAGTAATGCGCAAATGGACCCGCGTGGTCAGCTTACATAAACCCCACATCGGGACTTGGCCGAGGGTCGCGAGAATTTAGACCGTGGGAATGACACTCGGCCGACGTCGCACGGCCCCACCGTCCCCCCCCCTCCTCCCCACCTGTCCCTGTTCCAGCGTCGGATGGCGTCGCCCTCTGATCCAGCTGCCCAGCTGATGTACACGCCGAACGTGTTGCACAACCAATGCCTCACGTCCGTCAAGTTCCTTTCCTCATGCTTTGCTGGCGCCGTCGCCGGCATACTCGGCCTCGAGAGCTGGCACGGCTTCGCCCTGTTCGCCGCGTCCGTGCTGCTGACGTCGTTTGTGACATATGCGATCAACTGCAAGGGAAGTCCCGCAAAATACCTACCTGGTGGTCTGGGGGAACTCGTCAACCCTGGCCAAGACAACATGTTCACTTTTGTCCTCGTCTGGACCCTCTTCTATGGTGTGTGTCGCTCGTCGCGTGGGGCGAACCGTCGACTGACGTCGCCAGGCATCGTTCACGGTGTGCTAGACGAGATGATCTGCGAACTGCGACTGACTCTGGTTTCCCAGTGTACGACTGACCATGAGAAGGAGGGAGGCCCTCGAGATGCTCGATATGTGCCTCACGACGCTGCCGAAAAGGGTCGTTCTGTTTCCAACCTAGATAACGTTTATTTTGTTATGATTTTATTTCCGAAAGAGAAACATTTACTGTAAATATATATATATCACGCGGCACAAATATTGAAACCCGCGCCTGCGGAAGGAGTCCATTCACTCCCACGTGGCATGCTTCGGCTACCACGTGGGCTTCTTTTTGTGGCTGTACTTCATGATAGACTTCCCGATCGAGTGTACCCTTGTTCAGTGAAAAGCAAGAGCCGTCTCATGTCCTCTCCCTCCCCCCCATCTCTCCCCACTCCAGATGTCTGGTGCATACGTTCTCTTGCAGTTCGGTAGTGACCCCTTCTCCCACCGTTTCGAAGATCTAGAAAGTAGGCCTGCCTTCACGGTGTACGTCCCCTCCTCTCTCGCCTTCCGACGGCTCACCCGTGCCCATGTTGTGTCTGTAGGAAAACGGTCGGTATCATCTCGTTCTGCACATTTTCCCCCAGCCCCCTCCCCTCCCGATCCTGATCTCGTTCCCTTTGCTCTCCTTTATAGGTCCACGAACAGCCCAACATCGTCGTCCAGGTCGCCCGAGAACCAGAGTGGTGCCAACAACACCCTGGCATCATGGGCCCAAATAACGCCTACCTCTACTTCGGCCCAAACAAGGCCCGCGGGTTTCTCGTCTACGGAAATGGAAAAGAGGTCCCGATGGCTCATCATACCCGACAAAAGAGAGACAGCAGCACGTACGTTCCGCTCTCAGCTGCCCCCCTCTTCTCTCTCCCGTATCTTCCCGCCCTCGTCTGCTCGTCTGCTCGTCCGCCGCGTGTCAGATGACCCGGGGGAGGGTGCGGACCTTGTTGGTCCAAATGTGGATATGCTAACCGTGCATGTTATAGATCGCGCTATTTTACGACACAGCACGGGAAAGAGCTAAAGTGGAAGATCTTTCCGCAAAAGATGGAGGTGGGGCTACTTTCTTTTTCCGCCCCTTTCACCCTCGCAGGCGGCCCGTCTGACTCGCTGGGTATGCTTGCAGTGCGTCGACGGACGGACGACGATCGCGACGTGGGAGCTGAGCCAACCCGAGGACGTGTTCAGCGCGCGGATCACCATCCGACATGCCGGCCTCAGCGTCGTGACCGAGATACTGACCACGCTCACCCTCAATCGTATGGCCATGGTGCTGAATTGGCAGTCCTAAACGCTTTCGTTTCTCCCACTCGTTCGCCTCAGCCATATACACGCACATTTCGATCCGTCCCCCCCTTTTTTTTTTCCTGTTTGCATCATTTATGCTGTGTTATAGCTTGACTCCGGTGGCTTGTTGAACTTGTACCGCCGGCCATTGTGAAACATTGCCTCTCCGCCATCGCCGTTTCGCTTCCATTTTTACCCCATGCTTCTGTGTTTTACAAACGTCTTGTTCGTTTCCACCTCGCACCTCGAACCGATATCTCGTCTGAATGCCTAGGATCTACCGTATATTACCGCCGCCATATCTAGTCCACCCTCCCGAGCTCGTTCTGAATCTCTAGTAACCGGGTCCACTCGGGCTCGTCTTCGAAATCCTTTGATCGACCGATAAACGTCCGCACGACACTCCGTCCCTGGTACCTCCAGTTGAAGTCTTGCACCCGCGGCCCAAAGTTTCTGAGCACGTCCACAATGTCCTCGACCTCGCGCACGGCTGCGCGCCACTTTTCGACGTCCGTGTCTCCCTTTTCAAACGTCCCAGCCGTACCGCACCGATAACCATCCAAATACGCCTTGAGCGCATCTTCCCACCGGGTTTGCCATGTGAGGAGCCGTGCGTAGGCGTTAAAGACACCGGGGGACGACACGCGAGGTAAGATGGTCCGCTCAAAGAGATCCAAAACACGTCGAAGCAATCCACGTCCCCCGTTTGGATGGCTGACAGCATCATGCCACTCACGTGTCTGTCTCGTGTCTCCCCCCCCATCAGCGGAGGCAGAACAACCAGGGTCATCCTGGCCCCGTGTCACAGCATCGACCAAACGCGCCAAAACTTGCTCGTCCACACATTCCGCGCCAACCTTGGCTGTACGTTCTTCGACGATACGGGCTTGTGCCCGGCATGCTTCAGAGAGCTCTCCGACATCCACGGCAACGATCATGTAATTGGACCACATGCGCCAGTCTTCATATTTATATTTGAGGCCCTGCTTGAGCGCTCGAAAGGCGAGCATCTTGTTTGAAAATAATGAATCGGTTTTGCTGGGCACCTCGCTTCTCTGATCCGGAACCACGTCATGATCAGTTTGTCCGGAAAAACATGGCCCACCCACGTGTGAGAGACTTGGATTGGGTACGTCAGCTTCCCTTTCGCCGACCCCATCACGGGCTTCCCCCAAGCGGAGATAGACGGTCGCCAAATTATTCCAGCTCTCCGCATCCTCGTCGTCGATGGCCACACATCGGCCAAATGCTTCCCGCGCATTGCCCCAGTTTTCCATCCGCATGTGTGCGCAACCAAGGATAAACCACGGTCGGGGTAGCAGCGGGTTGATGGCCACCGCTCTCAGAAGGCACGTTACAGCGCTCGCAAATTCCCCGCGAGCGAAATAGTACCCTCCCAACGAGCGCATGGCACGTCCCGACGTCTCGTTTGATAACCGCCATGCACGCTCGTAATGTATGACCGCGTTCTCGGGCTCGAGATCTCCCAGGAGACACCACAGCTTGGCCTCTCTCGTGCTGTCGAGTATGGTCCGTCGGGCAGAAGGAATATCTTTGCCCTTCGAGATGACACTGTCGGCTTCTTCTTTTCGACCTTGGAGAAGATCACGGACGATGGCGATCGCTTGATCATGACGCTCCATCGACTGCCAACACTTGACGACCTCCTCCCACATTTCCAGCCGCTCAAAGATCTCGAGGGCAGACTTGACGACACCGATAGAAAGATAACGCAACGCGAGCTCGCGTTCCATTTCCCATTTACTAGGCAAGAGGATCGAATGGAAATAGAGCAGCCTTTCCGAGAGCTGCGAATCCGCACTAGGCATCTGATCTACGAGCGCTTGGAGCTGTAACGTGGACCGCTCGACGGTCCGCATGCGAGTCGATTCGAGTCGAGATCGGAGGAGTAGTGCCATGGTGTGAACGGACCAGTTTCTAGGGTGCGACATGACCCGGGCGACGTAAGGAGACATTTGCTCGCTTGTCAGGCCATGCGAGGGCGATGTGTTGCGCACGTTTAGACATAGTGCCAAGAGGATGGACTGGTCGAGTGGAAGTAAAGGGGGCTGCGAGGAGGGATCCAGGTGACGGAGAAAGGCCGCCGTAGCAGGGCTTGACGACGTAAATTCAGTCTGCTCGAGGAGAGTGTCGTCATTCAATGGCAGGGTCTCTGGAAGACCGATATTGGTACGCGTCGTCTCGTCTGATCCGTCGTTTGAGGAGTTTGACCCGTCCAAGGGTCCAGCGGAGGTATTGGCATCGGCGGAGGACCGCGAACAGGGATCATCATCACTCTCTCGCCTCTTGCTTTCGGCAAGAAGCACGAGTTGGGGCAACGCGTTCTCCTGGAACTTTGTTCGCTTTCCCAATGCGCCTGTGAGTTCATACTGTAATCCCGTGGCGCGGGCGGCACGGACAAAGTACTCGGCGGCAAACTTGTCGTGAGAGGACATGTGCTCCAATAGACCCTGTTCCAGCTGGAGACGACCAGCAAGGTCAGGGTCGGGGGCAGTGCGCTCGACGAGAGGCGTGAGGGAACCGAGTACGTCCATTGGCAACGGGACAACTTCGTCGAGTAGCTGTCCGTGTATGATCAATAGCCTCAATTGCCACCAGGGCGCATAATTTAGTTGCGCACAGGGGACACTCAATATAATCTGAGCGAACCGGAGAAAGGTGGCGAATTGGGCGAGGTGATACGCGGGTTCGCCACTGTAGGCGAGCTCGGCGACGGCCTTCGGGTTGAGGAGGGAATCTGGGACGGTGGGGGTGTGTTCGGGGAGGACGAGGATGTCCGAGGGCTTCACGTTGAGGTCAGGGCCCGTCCAGTTCGCCTGGACGAATGCGTGGAGACAGGCCACGCCCAAAATGAGGCGGATGAGTTCCCGCTCCTGAGCGTCAGATACGGACGGGAGGGTCCACTGAAGAAGACGCTCAAAGGGCTCGTCTTCAAACGCGACGGCAGGGTGTACTCTGAAGACGTCTTGCGCGTACGTCGACGTGAGCACGGTGCGAAAGTCGCCGTCGACAACGGCTTTGGCGAGTTTGGTCGCGGGATGCGTTTCCAGGGAAGCAGAGAGCGGGCGATCCCATCGTCCTGTGAGGAGACAGAGTTCGAGGGTGTCGACGTCCATGCTCGGTGGGGGCGACGATCTGAGGGTCCGACTATCTTATCGCCAGCAAGATCACCGCACGACCGGTTGTGTCTGATAATAACGACCGACCCTGCGGTGACATCCCGCGACAGTGCGGCAGCGGCCACTGTCCACGCTCAGGGTGAGCTCAGGTCCCCGGATCGGTTCCGTCGCAACGCAAGCTGCTGGCTACATACTCCAAGGGCAGTCCAACCGGGGATACATCCATCGGTAACGAGAGCAGGACCAGGCCTCGTGAAACATCTCATATCCCAATTTCTGCCACCCACACACCCGACCGCAGCAACGCCTGCGTCTGTCGGAACATGAGCTCCACTTGCGGGGCCCCCGTCACAGTTTCGGCGACGACACCTCCATCTTGACCTGCGTGGCAGACGCAACGAGCCGATGGTGCGTCAAGTCCCATATCTACGTGCGGTCACCTTAGCGCTCGGCAAATTGTACCACGTCCGCAACGCCACTCACTTCGGTCCGTGCACTCCACGCGCGCGTCCCAATCGTTGTGCTCGTATTGACTAGCCTGAGTTTATCACCCCTGTTCGTCATAACCCACTTTAGGGACCGGTCGCTAGCAAGGAAGAAATACTGACAGGCCAGCTGGTGCATGATATATGGTATTGATATTCTGCGTCACCCCCAGCAAAGCCACCCTGCCATTTGCCAAGGACATGGCGGCGATCGGGAGTGTCGCACATCTACGAGAGGCGTGCAAGCGTCAACGAAACGACCCCCCTCCCCCGGTCGAATGGGATACGTACATGTCGACCAGTTGTATGGCACAGGCACCGTGCATCATCCCAACAATGTTCAGCATATCTGCTTGTCGAGTAACGAGGCGATCACAGGTCGCAAGCGTCGACGATCATGACAGTACATGTAGAACACGGGGATGAGCAATGCACATCGACTGCCGGGGCCGGTTTTGTTTTGTTTTGTATACAGACAGACCTTCAGTGACGGTTGCCTCCAACACCACCCGCGCCTCTCGTCTCGCTGGTTCGTCGACGTTGGATACGATCGACACCTCGACGAGGTCCAAACATCGTGTCGTCCGGTTCCCAAACCCAGTTTCCGTGAACGAGGCCAACAAACGCTGGACGAGTTCTACAGAGAAAACTCCGTACGTTAGTGCACCTTGTCCATCCAAGAGGCCGTCCACGACATCTGACAGCGCTTGCATGACATGCCCCGTAGTGACCGGCACGTAGGCGCACCTTTGACCTCAATGGGTGCATTCCCATGAACGCTGCGGAGCGGTTCTTCCGAGATGTCACCTTCACCAACCCTGCTCATCGTCTCGCTGTCGAGTCCAGTAGTCGCAGGAAAAAGGGCGGTGGGACGTAGTGCGGCGTTCGCGTGTCAGCACTACGACAAACTCAGATCGGGAGAATCAAGTCAAAATGACCACACATGACCCGGGTCATGACATGAGCCGGTGAGGCACAGCGCCACTAGCCTCTTACCGAATATCAGATTAGATCATGGACGAACAAGGCGCTGTCCTGGCACTATCATCTACTGGTAATCGGTCCGTTTATCCTCGTCGGTGCCATACCGCTGAGGTAACTTCGTGGTATAGAGGACACGCCTCGTGCATAAACCTGATTAGTAAACACCTGTGAAATACATAAACACGCCAGAACTCGGAAAAATCGGGCAATACATCGACTGACCAGCTCGTCAAATATGATCGCTGGCACCTTTTTATCGCACAGTGTTGACCCCGGGTGGACCTTCACGATAAATTGCCCCATTAGCTGCTTATAAGACCCGTTTGGCTGCAACAGGGCGCTCTGTTGCATCAGTCCTGTGGTAAAACACCTTAACACAGGCTCTTCCAGGTCGCTCCGCGATGTCCTCCAGTCAAGTCCAGCCCTCTGACATGTTACCCTCAGCTGATCCCTGATTTTAAGCGTCTCCGTGAATGTTCGTTCGTTCAGGTAATGGTTCCGACACCATTCCTTGCGATCACCTTTACTTTCGCTCGCCGCAATTTCTTGATAAGACCGGAGGGCATTGAGCATCGTGAGGTGGTCACCACTCGGATGCCGGAACTTGCGGCGTGCATCGGCGATGACATCTCGTTGGTCTGAGATGTCAAGGAAAAGTTTGGATGAGCAAGATAGTAGCGCGACGATGTCGATTACTTCAGAAGTACACCCGTGCGTTTTCGATGCGAGGATGACACGGGCAAGGTAGGGCTCAATAGGGAAGGTGGCCATCTGGCGACCAAGCGTCGTCAGACTCTTGGAATCATCCAGTGCACCCAATAGCCACAGCGTTTTCAAAGCGTACACCACTGCGTTACCATCAGAAGCGATCTGAGTACGTTAGAGTCAACACACACCAGAATGGTAATCTGGTGGATCCATAAATTCGACTTCTTCCAGATCTTGGCCAAGACATTTGAGCTGCAACACACTCTGCGTCAAACTACAGCGGCGGATCTCTGGTTCTGCAGAGATTGACAACTTGTTGAACGCTTCCTCTGTGTACAAACGAAAACAAAATCCAGGACCCTGCAGTTGGTCAGCCACCATGCCTTGAAAGCACAGACGGTGGTATATACCTCACGTCCCGCACGACCAGCACGTTGCATAGCAGAAGATTTCGTGACGTCCCGCGTGAGTAGAGCATCGAATCCTTAATGCCGGATGAACAGACAAGCGACACGTACAGATAAGGGAGCCCTTACCACAACCGGTATCTTTTGATAGATATATCTTCTCTTTACATTTCCCAGTATCAATTACATACTTGATCCCGGGTATCGTTATGGACGTTTCCGCGATATTCGTCGCCAATATACACTTCCTCGTGTTCGGTGGTGCCGAGGAAAATATTCGTGCTTGTTGGGACGGTGGTAAGGATGCGTACATCGGACACACCGTAACCTACGTTGGCACTTGAACTCGAATAGCAAATATGCGTGCTGTAGAAGGAACCTACTTCCATGCGTCCTATGGGAAGCCGTTTGGCATACATCCTAATAGATTTTTCTAGGCTCTCGATGTCTTCTTGGCCTGTTTGGTGTAATGTGAGTCTACGGGGAAGCCCAGATGAGCGCCTGTTGAACGATACAAACCTGGGAGGAATATAAGAACATCCCCTGGTGGTTTGTCGACATGTATCTGAAAAAACGTCCGTAACGCAGAGTCTACGTAGTCCGTTTGACTAACAACCGTATGGAATATTTGCACAGGGTGTTGACGACCCTTGACATACAAAATTGGGGCACTGACCACCAGTGAGCAGGTAGAACGAAGTAGAGACACAGTACGAACTTGTTATAAAATCGGCTGAACTTCTCGGCGTCAAGGGTCGCGCTCATGATGATAATCTTAAGCGGGTTCGCTACCAACACGGAGTGCTCTCTCTTGTCGTTGAGTTTGTTTCTATTTGCCTGTATGGTTTTGAGGTTTGCGATCAAGAAATCTGTGCGAAGGGTTCGTTCGTGCGCTTCGTCGAGTATGATGACACTATAGCGGGACAACATAGGATCTGACAGTAGCTCGCGCACGAGCATACCGTCACTGACGTATTTGATTTTTGTCTGGGCTTGACAGGCTTCATCGAACCGTACAGAGTAACCCACCAGTTCGCCAAGTGGGACATTCTGTTCTGCGGCGACGCGTGCAGCGAGAGAGGTGGCTGCAACACGACGAGGTTGTGTCACAGCAATCACACCATTCCCCGCAAGCCTAGCTTCAAGTATGTATTGCGGGACCTCTGCGCTTCAGGGGTCTGGTGAGACTGTATAACCGGACGAAATAAACGCGCATAAACACGTACGGGTAGTCTTTCCGGATCCCGTCTCGCCCAGGAGGATAATGATATCGTTGTCGCGAATTTCGCGAATAATGGCCTCCTTGCCTTGAGAACCACATACTGAGCTGTCATCGGTAAAGGATGGTTCCGGAAAATTTACCCTTGGCTATGGGGAGCTGCTCGCGCTGCTTCTGGAGGACGTTTGAGAGGTGTGATTTTTTTGGTCCCTCATCGGAGTCGAGGTATATTCGGGGCCTCTTCCTCGGAGCGTGTGCGGGCATGTGCATGGTGATATCTGGCCAAGGAATAAATTGATTTGGTGCAGCATCAAGCGTAGCCCAGGGATTTTTCTGCTAGCAAAGCGCGCGCGTAAACCGACCGTCCCAGATTTTTGATACTTGAACGTTCAGGCCGAACAAAAGGGACAGAAGAACGGACAGATAGACGAAGAAAAGCTGTGATCGGATATCGGAAGCAGGGAACAACCCTAAGTCATCTAAGCCTAAGTACGTGTCTATTACAGTCTAACTTAGACATCCCTTGATCCGCTGGGCAGGGAAACAAGATATGTCCTCAGCTTTTCTAGTGCACGATATCTATGGGAGATCAAGTTCTTTTCCTCCTTGGTCATCTCCGCATAACTTGGAGTTATCGATATGTGCCGAGAACAGAACAGCAACCGAGACTCACGTCTTGTCGAAGCCTTTCGGCTGGAACACTGGGTCCCATCCGAATGTAGTTGGCCCTCGTGCGGGTACAATTGTGCCATCAGTTCGGCCTTCAAACAGGACGGGTTCCGAGCCTGGGCCAGCGCTATATGCGAACGTACACAGCGCATAGGCATCTTTCGTCGGAAAGCCAGCAAGAAGTTTATTTAAACCTCGTCCAAAGTTAGACCAGACGATGATCACTGCTGATCAGAGCACGCAGAACAAACCTTCGTGTCCGACGGCCTTCATGAAATGTTTGATGTATGGTCCTGGAAGGCCGCCGAGTGCTTCGTAGCACAGCGCCGTGTCTTCTGTGATGCACGCACGTCCCAGCTGTTGCAATGAATACGGATTCGTTCAGAGGTACGTGAACCCACCAGCTCTGCAGCTCGTTTGCATTTGGCTCTCGCAACTTCTTGGGTGGTGCCCTGCAGCTCAGGAACTTGCAAAAAGAGCAACAAACGTCAGTTCCCTTGCGGTACGACCCTACGAGAAGGCCGACTTGCTGTCGAGATCCAGCGAATCAATTTCAATCGGAGTGCCCTGCGAGAGGATATTCTTGGTTTCCAACAGCTTGTTCGCATTTCCGGTCACGAAGGCTACAAGATGGCATCAGCCTACAGCATGGCGTGTCTCACAATACTTATCGTATACTTAGACAGCGGGTAGTCATCGTGACGATGTACGATAGAAAACGAGGCTTCTAGGCGGTCTGCGAGGAGGGATTGTGAGCTGGTCTGCTTGTCCGCGAGATTAAGATTAGGAGGGGTGCCCTACCCTACCCGGGGCATGCCGCCGCTTCAGCTCGTTCTTCCTGAACACCGACGACGACAGTCAGGCCACATTGTCGGCTACAGTTTCGATAGCATAATAACTCGCAAGCTATCCCATCGAACCATTTCCATTCTTTGTCCGATTCCCTTCCCTGACAGGTGTGTACAGCTGGCAAGCTCGCTTGTGCAACTTGTCGTGGTTCATCTTACACCATCATCTTTAGGCCCTTCAACGACTTGCGTTCCAACATTGTCCACGATGCCAGAGTATGTGTATGCTCTGCACAACTTTGCACCCGAGCACGAGGATGAGATAGCCTTCGATACCGGGCAACCTATCGAGGTCATTGAGAAAGATGAGCGGTACAACGACGGCTGGTGGCAGGTAAACACATCCTTTTAGTTGTCAAACACGCCCGTGGCACATGTGCCCATTGGATGCGTGGCCCATGTCCATCCTACCCCAGGGCCACGCTGTCCCCCATCCCCCTGCTGCGTTCATCCCACATCTATCCACGTTGTCACTGAACGATGTCGCCATTCATTCTTTGCTTACCATTCTTTCGTTTCAAGGGTCGCAATATCGCAGGCAAAGTTGGATTGTTCCCTCAGAGCTACACGACACCGGCAGCGCCGCCTGGTGGAGTGTCTACATCCTCTTCTGCCTCCTCAGGTGACCCCGTCACTACCCCACCCGACTCACTCAGTCCGCTTGGTGAAGAACCCGAATCAACGCCTTTGCATAATGTCAACGTGGATTCCAGGGTTGGCATTGCCATCGGAGAGCCTGACAATGTTGATGCAGAAGTCATGAAAGCGACCATGACTGACGTTCAAAAGGCCATCGAGCAACTTGGGAGAAACGACCGAGACGGGGCACAAAGTTTTAGTTTTTCGAGTACTCGGGATGGTGATACAGACCGGGAAACAGAAGGTGCGGAGACCGACGGAGAGATCGGGGAAGGATGGCATCGCAGCACTCGGGACAAGCTTGCCGAACAAGCTCGCAGGGTCGTGGAAGCACAGGCTGCGGCAGAAGCCCGGGAAGCCCATAAAGTGCGTGTGCGTGCGAGCGCACCCCCAATCGACGTGGAGATGAGTGACGAGAGCGAGGCTGAAGAAGACGACTCAGCACTTCAACACCTGCAGCACATGCACTTTACACGTGATCACCCACACATTCCTGAGGAAGAGGAGGGGGAAGCACGTCCAGACTCTGTCATACGGAATCACGGTCGGAGGGACACGAATGGGGCTTCTTCTCACATCCGTCTCAAAGACGGTCCTCCTTCTCCTGAAGGGGAAACCGGCGAGCGCACCGCACGGGCGAATCAGTCTTCGTTCACTTCCAGTCCTCCACCGAGGCTCACACGTTCTCCAAATTCTATCGATAGACTGTCGCCGAGGTCGACTTCAACTCCCACGACACCTGATGCTGTCCAGATCGTCGCACCTGTTCCTATCGTACCTATGAACATGCATATGATTCCCATGTCCATTTCCCCGGAGCCAACGACCCGGGCTGCCAGCGCTACTTGTGACATCCCCGCTGCCCTTCCGTCACCGGCCCTCTCTGAGATCCACCGACATTCACGGCAAGCATCCCAGCAGAACAGTGTATCGTCCGGGGGAAAGAGTCCTGTGGGGGTACTGGTGCAGTCAGCGCCCGAGGCCGAAACGCAAAAGATATCTCAAATCCCTTCAGAATGGACGGTCGACGAAGTCGTTGAGTGGTTAAGGTCGAAGGGATTTGGCCCTGATGTGTATGACAAGTTTATTGGTTAGTTTGGTTTTTGTCCCGTCTGACTTTCTGTGACGCTACTGTCTTGTAGAACAAGAAATCACGGGAGATGTCCTTCTTGAGCTCGATATCAATCTTCTCAAGACAGAGATCGGCATCATGGCTTTTGGGAAACGCATGCGTATTGCAAACGCCATCGTAGAGCTTCGTCGTCCTCCCTCAATCATTTTAACCGAACACCAGCACTCGCAGTCTGTCACTCGTTCTGTCTCTCAGTCGTTCACGTACGGGCATTCACCGACTGGATCAGCGCAACACTCGTTGAACAGTTCCATGTTCACGAGCATGGGAACAACGCTTAATGGTCCATCCTTTCCCTCGTTTGCCGGTCCTGGCGGCCTGGAGAGTCCCAGGACAGATACGTTTACAAGCCCACGCACTTCAAAGCGCGTATCCAGTATGTCGAGTGCCGGCGGCTCGGTCGAAGGTGTCGGTGTGTCTGCTGGAATTGAAAAAGCTGGGCTAGTTAGTGTTGCGGGGCTCGGTCTTGGATCGTTACCGGAGACGCAACCGGCGTCGTCTCCACGCGAAAGTGCGCTTCCTTCTCCGGAGAAGCCAGAGGAGGCAGAAGATGAGGAGGGTGGTGCTCAAAGTGAGGTGAGCGTGTTTGTTTGCTCGTCGTGTACTGCGACTCGATAATGTGTTATCTAGGGCGAGGCGAGTCCGACTACTACCAAACAGCAGCACCGACGTGTCCTTGGTCGTTCGATGGAGTCTTCTGGATCAGGCAAAGACAAGGAGAAGGCCGAGACACTCAGTGACGCCAAGTCTCTTCCATCCTCGACTGGGACGTCTTCTCCCCGTGTTAAACGACTTGAACCTCAGGACGAGACTGACGCCACGACGAAGTCCACTCGGAGTAAGCGCAACGTGGACGTCGGCAAGGGCACGGAGAGGCATAGTTTGTTTGGAGGGACGTTTCCGTCATCACTTGGTCGATCCAGGAAGCCACCTCCTAGGGTTACGTCGTGAGTAGTTCCTTTGGTCTGATGTTAAGAAGACAGTGGTTGACCGAGCCTGGATGACTAATAGGACGCTGTTGGAGGACAGCAGTCCGGCGGAGAAGACAACGACGTTGAGTCTTTCGAGGCTGTATAGCAGTAGGAAACTATCCAGCCGTCCTTCGACGTCTGATGGTCCACCACTGAGCAGCCTTAGGAATGGTATACGGATTAGCAGTGAGAGTGATGTGAAGAAGAGAGAGATGGAGAGAGCAAGATCGTTCGAGAAGACAAAGGACCAGGAGAAGACGACATTGATGATGCAGGTGGAGGCCGAATCACCTCGCATGCCGACGGGGGCCCCTCAGGATGGACGTGCGGGATCGCGCGGTCCGAGTGCACTCAAGCCTGGAAAGAGCATTGTCGAGCAAATTGGGCAACCTGATCACCAGGGATGGATGCGTAAGAAGGGTGACCATTATAGCTCGTGGAAGTCGCGGTACTTTATCATCAAGGGGCCACACCTATACATCTTGCGGAGTAACAGTAAATTGGTCAGTTGAATCCGGAGAGAGAAGCGTTGTTATCGTTGAATGCTGATGTTCCTGGTGCAGGAAACGAAGATTAAGGGATATGTCAACATCGTGGGCTACAAGGTTGTTGCGGACGAGAACATTGACCCTGGCCGTTATGGATTCCGAATCGTTCACGAGACTGACAAGACGCACTACTTTAGTTCGGATGAACAAGCCGTTGTGCGGGAGTGGATGAAAGCGATAATGAAAGCTACCATCGGCAGGGACTACTCGAGTACGTACTCTGTTCACGGTGTTCGTCGTGACGGTCGCTGACGCTGACACGCTTTTACAGAGCCCGTGGTGTCTTCTGTCAACATTCCTACGTTGCCGCTTACTGTAGCGCAGGCAATGAATCCAGCTCCGAGACCTCCTTCACCCACAGCCCGGGCCGCGATGCAAAAGGCACTGCGGCGCGAGAATCCGAACCAACTCTCGACTCGCGATGCGCGCATTCTCATGGGACTGCCATCCTCAGACAATGCTAACCGTACTAGAGAAGGCAAGGAAAACGAGCGAGGGAAGCCCGAGTCCTTTACGAACGAGCCCACGGAAACGAACGACAGTGGGGCAACAGTAAATCATGCACCGCCTCGGCCGCCAAGAGAACATCGCCAGAGAGGCGTACTCACACGGGGCTCGATGGACGTCCGTTACTCTCCCACTTTGCAGCGAACATGCAAACTGACTACCTCCTTTCTTTGTGTCTCTTTCCAGCAGGTCATGGATGTCGATCTGGTCGACTGGGCAAATTCACATTTGCCGAGATCTCTTCAAATGACAAACCCAGCGGGACCCCTGTTTGGTGGCCTCGCGCTCCTTCGGCTTGCTGAGGACATGATAGGCAAGCCTGCTTCACCTCCTATTTCTGACTCGGCGTTCCCTTCTGGACCCAACGACGACAAACTCGAAGGTCTATTCCGGCTTTTCGACTTTCTCCTTGACAATGATGTAAAGATGGGAACTGTTAGTATCAACGATGTCCGGCAGGGCAAGCGAGACAAGGTGATGCATCTTCTCAAGGCACTCAAGGCCTGGGAGGACAGACGAAAGGAAATTTTGAAAAGCCTAGGGCAAGGTGTGGTACCAACTGGTGTGCCCATAGGCCCTTGGCTACTTCCGTGAGTTGAAAGGAAGACGAGAGATACTGCTGCGTGCGATCGTGTGCCTGCTGCCCTAAGGTATTTGCTTGCTCAAGGTTCTCGAGGTAGATGAACTTGACTGGCGCGCTTATTTTGTCTTGCGATATCGTCTATTAACCGTCACTAACAAGTGACCCGCGCTCATTTACTTTTTTTTTTTTTTGTATGATTTCTTTGGGACCGCCAGACACGTTCCTTTTGTTTCCACGATATAGGCGTTTGTACTCACATTCCTTTGTACATCTGATAAAGTTATAGTTTATCGAGGAGACATCAAAGCTTGCTTGCTGTGCCTCGAACGGAGGCAACCATCTTGGTGTGCACACCGGACGCTACTAGTCGGTGCTGGGTGACATTCCAAATCTGAAGAGAGAGAAAGATGGGTAAACTGGGACATATAGAGTGTGTGAGTGTGGTCAGACGCCTACTTCGCAGCGAGCCGACATGGCACGACCGCCGAGAGATATTGTGGTGCTGACGATACGTAACTTGTCGTTCCTAAAGAAATAGCACATCAGTGCCCTCAAGCACCAAAGCATACCGCGTAAGAAAGGCGAACGTCACGGCTGGTGCATGGTACAGAATGTTGAGGGACTGCGAGACACCCGAGTCACCTTTCCCCGACGTTGCCAGGCTGAGAAGGGCGATGGGCATAGACGAGCGGCTGGGAGAAAGCGCGGAAACAGAAAATAGAGCTCTCTCAGCAAAAAAGCGGAAGGAAGAGTTAGGGAGGGTATCAGAGACACACTTGTCGATGAGCAACGCAGAGCAGGCGCCATGCATGGTTCAACATATCTGAAAGGGCATGGCCAAGGCAGCCATGACACTGAGCGGATGAGCTTGAGCGAAACAGCCAGTTCCGAAAATCCGAGAAAAAAAGGAAATGGAGATGGAGATGGTGCACACCTTCGACGGTGATCTCGGCCACCACACGGCCCTCGGGTCTCTCTGGCTCCTCCGCCTTGGGCACAATGGAGAACCCTGTCCATGCGATCCGGGAGGCGATTTCCGGTTCGAATCCACGCAAGCCCTTGGCTTTGTTGAGTTTGGCTGTGGTGCCCACGATATCGACGAGAGACTGTTTGAGTTCCCGAGAGGCGTTTCCACCAACGGTAGAGGCGTCGATCCACTCTCGAGTGTCCATGCCGGGAGAATGTGTAAGGGCTGGGAAACGATGAGAGAGGTGATGTCGCCCAGCCATCAACCCAGTGTAGGCTCATTCCGTATTGCCCGGAGCGAGGCTCGGTTTCAACAGCCTGCACGCCGGTCTCGTTTTTTCTAGCACGATCAGGCGGATTTCTGCCCGTCGAAACGTGAACACGAACCCATCTCGACGAATTGATGACGACAGTAATCGAATCCATTTCAAGGTAGGTAGCAACTAACATCCCAGCGCCTCGGTTGGAGCTATCCCTGATCCTGATCACGGCGATGAGCCCGGCATACAAGAGTGCATTGTCATGCCTTGAACGGTACGACACGACTATGCACGTCGTCCCAAGGGCCTCGATAGGGACCAACTCCGTCTGGAGGTCTGGCCTCACTCCATGGGTACAAGTGATCTGCGCTCTTATGATGACGGATATCAAAGACGCGGTTATCTTCGACGGAGAAGCCCCGGTGCATCCAGATCGGACAGATGCAACTGATTTTTTATTCACTCGCTACAACCAGTTTGGCAAAGTGGACGACCTCGACGAAGCCATCGTCGTCGACCGAAAAGCGTTGAAGTCTTGCACACAGGGGCATTCAGATCAGTCGGAGCCGTTGAACAACCTTGCAGCTTATCGTTTCACTTGATACTGTTAGTTCCGCGCAACGGATAACCTCCATGAGGCCATCGTCTTCCATCGGGAAGCACTGACGTTTCATCCACTAGGGCATCCAGATCAGTCAGTGTCATTGAACATTGTCGGCACAATCGAGGACCAGATACGCTACAGATGGCATCTTTCGGTGGCGAGGTGTGGATCCATGCAACTAAAAGACTTCCAGCATTCAACCACACTCATAGCCGTTTTCGGACGATGAAATCAGAACGCAAATAGTCGGCACATCCCAGACATGATATTATGATGACCGACTGTATGTTCTGGGTCACTTGCTGGGTCACGACACACTAGAAACGAAGTGGCTACTGGCACACCACGTAACGTGGATGGCAACAACATCAGATCAGACTAAAAGAGAACGGATAGAAAGTACGAAGAAAAGAAGAAAGGAGAGGAGAGGATACTACAAGGATGCACGCAATCTCACAACCCGCCAATGTCTTTTGTTTAGAGAAATAAACGCACGGGTTGGCCGCGGCTTCGAGCGGTCCGAAGGTGCATCGTCATGTTCTCCACTAGCGCGGTGGGTAGGATTCAGATGGATGATTGACGAATGTGGACGCAGTCGTGGTTCCCAACTCGTCGTCGTCGTGTTTGGACTCGACCGTTTGCTGTACGCTTACTTTGATCTGCTGACGAAAGAGAGAAAGAAAGAGTCAGATGGTGCAAGAGTTGCGGCGAGGACGAACCGGCGGGCCACGCTTCCAGTCCACAGGTTGAGACCCAACATGCACCTGTGCCGACGTTCCCAAAACACAATGCGCACGTGCGGGGGAAGCAGAAAGAAAAGCATCAGTGACCCATAGCACACTCAGGCAAAACCTGACGGCAACGCACAGAATACTGTCGTTGAGCTCTTGGAGATGGAGGTCTATCTTTGTCATCGCGACTTTTGGAGAAGCCAACAGAGGTCACGGAAATGGGAACCATCGGGGTCGATGTGGTGTGTTTCCTGAGCAGATGAATCTTGCTTCGTGTGTTGACACTATCAAATAAAGAAAACAAGGAAGAGAGATTGGTTGTCGGCGTTGATTCGTACAGTTATTTGAAAACTGAGGAGACGTACATCGCAAGAAGAGAGTTACCATAGACTGGACGGGCACAGAAAGTAGATGAGTATGGCATGTATGAAACAAATCTGCGACGTACGTTTTCCGACGACAAAGTGGACGCCGAGAAATACTTTGTTGCGCGGCATTGTAATCAACTACCGGGTGGGACGCCGGTTGAACAGGATCAGTGTACCATAGTCGTTTTCGCAGGCACTACTTACGCAAATGAGCGAAAGTATCGCGCTGAAGCTGTCGTGATCGTCATTTTAGTTCTCTGAACCGTAGATGAGTCGGCACAACGCTACTTACCATGTAGCTGACCCGGTTTCCACCGTCCACAGCGTCAAGGTATCGACCATACGATTCGTACTTGACCAGGAGAATTAGCATATTGCGGGTGACGGCTTTTATCAGATGGTGACATACACCTGTATCTGCGAGCGGTTTGACCTGAAAAAGTAGCAGAGAGATATCGTGATCATGATATCGACAAGGACAGAGAGAGAGAGTCCCGTCACTGCCAGCATGAAGAGAGGCGAGGGCGAAGGATATACAAAAGCGAGGTACGTTTTTTGCTTGAGCCTGAAAAGCGATTGAAATGTCCGGGCATACCGTACAGTGACCTCCACTCACATTTCAGCTACCGCCGCTGTAAAGAAAGGGATCAATATTCAGTCACTTGATCAGCACGACGGATCTTACTAGTCGCGGTACCTACAGGCACCTAGACATCAGATATTTGCAAGAGCACTTGGAATGAGACATACACAACCGGATGAATGCGAACACAAGCTGTGTTTGCGGCTCGTCAGGTCCAACGAACTACACATCGACATTTAGGATACCTACCGTCGGGCCCGCGACCATTATGCTACGATTTTGCACTGCGCGGAAAGAAATACACAAGTGAACCGCTGACACCCGGAGGACGAGGGCAGTAAGCCGACCTCTATATACCCGATGGGCAAAAAAGCTAGCCGATGTGACCGTCAACGATGTGGGACCGGCTAGCTCAAGGATTGCTCACCTTTGTGTTACGAACGTCAGCAAAGCCTAAAAAGATGGGTTAGGACACCTTTCTAGGATTAAGGTAGGTCCTTGGCGCACTGTAAACTCTACTGCGAGCTAAATAACCATATCAATGGATCGTCGTGGTATGTCCTGAAAGTAAAACGCACCGGGATGCTCCTGCGGGCCCGATTTTCCATTAGCACCGGACTGAGTATATGAATTGCTACTACTTACCAAGGAATGGTGAGCACCAGCGCTGGATTGTAAAAAGGTAGCATCACGGATTCCCAAACAGAGGCAGCGATGAAGGCGGAATGGAACAAGTCAAGCAACCTGAAAGATCCACTGATATTCGATCGCCCGCAGAGGAGCCTGAGCTTCAAAACGTACCACGTTACTGAGACCTGAGGGACATGCATGCAGGGAATGTCGGATTGTGAGTGACAGGGACTCGCCACGTGTAAACATGACTGACCAGAGTCGTTGTCGCCCGTCGTTTGTCTGGATAAGTCTGCCAGTAGACCATGAACTGCATGTTGACACATCCTGACAGACTTGAGCATTTGGTCAGTACCCAACAACGACCGCTGACTTGATCCTTACCCAAAGGCAAGCAGTCCACCGAGAATGAACGGCCCAAAATCGAGCGCTGCGTTTACCGCACCAGTCTGAGCCATGAGAAAATGGGGAGGCGAACCTCAATCACAGGACAAGGTAGGAGGGGGGAAAGGAGATGGGCACAGGATCCATGTCCCACTGCTAGTTATCAATAAATACGAACCGCGAGCGATCGCTGGACGACGCATTGGATACGACTTTTTTTTTTTAAAAAAAAAAAGGAGCAGGGCCATTCTCCGATCATGACCTGCTCTCGAGTGGTCTGTGGTAGGTTGTCAAGCGTAGCGTGTTACCGTACCTTTGCAAATTGCTGGGACACGACTGAGGGACGTCGACACCACGAACGAACACACGCGTTCACTGGTGGTCTCGATCGCCGGTTGCTCCACGACCTACCAAGTACCATATCATGCCACACAGACGGCCAAACATCGCTCCGGATCCCGTTGGTTGTGCACCAACGACCCATTGGTATCCTTTGGACATGTACATGGGCTGTCGACGTTTCAATGGCCAAGAGCGTCGACTCGTCCTATACAAATGCTTTACGCTTGACTCGTTGCATTTGACACATCACATTGACAGCTCTGGGCAGATCGGAATTACCGGGGTTAGTGCCAGAGGGATTGGAGGTAGTGGGCCCATTCCCACGCCACACGCCACGCCAGTAGCGTGCGGGGAAGATGAAACCTGCAGAACATGGAGAACGATGGTCACGGTTGAGGCCTAGTGATTGTGGAAGAATGACATTTAAATATCACGAGCAATAGTGCTATCAGAGCAGATTTTAGAACCAGGTCTCCGTTCGTCTTCGTCGTATACCGTACTTGCCAGCAAGAGATGTGTATCTTCCAGAGCGAAATTCGAAATCCCGCTCTGATAGCCATCGAGAGGGGACTCGAATAAACCAACGTGTCACGGATGTCAAAGG
>JBBPJW010000257.1:0-40466 GCA_038088935.1 Pulveroboletus aff. viridisquamosus
TAGCCTTTTACCTCATTGTAGCCTAGACTTTCACTAATATTATGGTCTAGCCCTCTGATATTATATCTTACCTTTGCCTTGCTTTCTTTTACTAATTACTCTCTATTTGCTATTGGTTCCTATTTAGTTTCCCTTTGCCCTATTTCCTTATTTAGCATTGTTCTCTATACACCAGCTATCTCATGTACTCCTCATAGCCTGGTCCATGCTGTTACGACTCTGGAAACCAGAGGCTACACCTAGACTATGGATTGGAGGAGGAGAAACACTGGAGAGAACCTAATGGTGGCTCAGACAAGGAGCAACTGAGGAATGACCTTAATGAGTGATGATGAGGAGGACTTGGATGAGACATGTGCTCGAACTTCCTAGAGCCTATGCCTTCCTTGAAGGGCCTGGTTTCCTGAGAAGAGCTTTGCTAAAGCCTAAATGCCTAAGAGGACAAAGTGATAAAGTCTAAGGACTTTACCACCAAGTGCCCGGCCTTTATATACTACTCTAAGGAGTGCACGGACCATGTATCTACATGCCTACCCTAAGGATGTATAGTAAGCTAGCCAATGGCAATACAGGTGTACTCATGTAGGCCATAAGGGAAGTGCATGGATCAGAGATAAAGGATGAGGCAGTGGCCTCATGTAAGATGTGGCAGAATGGAAGAGAAGGTTCATGGTCACAATGAGGACGGGGATCTCAATCCACAGATGAGATCACCTTGCAGATCCATCAGATCCATGGAGATGGTCAGATCCGAGATTGGGAAGATCCAGGGAAGATCCTGGGGAGATCCATAGATGGATCACGTGACCACTAACCTTAGAGAATACTCATAAAGATACTAAGTCCTAGCTTAGGGTTTAGCCTGATAAGGGATGGGATTCCCACGATCATGTGAGAGTGAAAGTGGTCGTTGCATTGGTTTGCAACACATGCACACTTTGTAGCAATATATAAAGGAGCAAGGGCATAGACTGGTTTCCCAGTCTAGAGCACTTGTTTACTGGTTTACCTTGTTCCCTAGTGCCTCCTCTAGGCTGCCATTCTTTTGTTCTCCCCAGTTTTGGATATCCCCCAAGGTGATTTCCTCTTGATATTGGTCTTGATCCATAATATCATGTGCTAGTGCCATGTACTTGGCTTTAGTGGAGAATACAGTGACTATAGCTTGTTTTTTGCTGTTTCATGAGATAACTGCATTGCCAAGTATAAAGATATAGACAGAGGTAAAGCAACAGTATTTGATATTGTGTGCCCAGTTTGCATCAGTAAAGCCAGTCAGCTGGTTTGAATTAGTGTTATTAACTTGGCTGAGTGTAAGCCCCAGCTTGCAAGTTCCTTTAAGGTACCAAATAACATACATTAGCACATTCCAGTGTGTTTTCCTGGGGTTTGCACTGTATTGGCTGAGTTAACTAACTGCAAATGTGGTGTTAGGGCATAATACATCTAAAAGCCATGTGATATCACTGAGCACCTCTCAATATGGGTATTTTGTCATCTTGCTCTTCTTCTTGTCTGACTGCAGGCAGTCCCTTTTTAAGAAAATAAGGCCTTGCTTCATGGAAGTGGGGACTGGTGTGCAGTTACTTATATAGTGTTATGAGAGAAAGGTGTTAATATACTGGACTTGTAATATAGTGGTGGTGTGATTGTAATGGTCATTAATAAGGTGGAATCCCATGAGTTAGTCAGGGTCCTCTTCTTTCATCTCAAATAAGTGGTGGAGAAGGGAGCAGATATTGATAAAAGCATTTTTCTGGAGCTTGCAATGGTAAGGGCATTGTCTATATGGAATGTGGTGATTTCCTTCCCTTTTTCTGTTTCTTGTGTATAAACAGCATAGTCAGAGTGAATGCAGATAAAGTCACTTGTTGTCAGTTTTTGATTCATGTGCTTGTTCCATAAGTAGGAGCCTTGTTTGATACTATATAAGCTGAGCAGTAATTTGGCTACCCTGTTTGTGCCATCATCAAAGCCTTTGGATTAATGCATGTAGATTTCATGATTAATTTTGTTGTGCAAGAATGCTCCAGTAACATTGTCCTGGCCTCAGTGCCATCCATGTGCAGCTACATAGTGTAGAATGGTATATAGTGAGTTGAGGTGGATAGTGAGGGAAAATATATCACTGTAATTGATATCAGGGATTTATAAGTATTCTTGGGTAATAAGGTGTGCTTTGTAGCAGGTTATTTCTTTATTGGGTCTCTGTTTGATCACATATGTCCATTAGCATCCAATAATCTTTCAATCTTTTGATTTGTTGATCAGTTTTGTTGCAAACCCATGCAACGACCACTTTCACTCTCATGTGATCGTGGGAATCCCATCCCTATTCAGGCTAAACCCTAGCTTAGGATCTGGTTATACTATACGAGTTCCTTAAGGTTAGTGATCACGAGGCACATCTAGGGATCTTCCCTGGATCTTCCCCGGATCTCCCCGATCTCAGATCTCATCTGTCTCATCGGATCTGATGGATCTAGAGATGGATCTCATCTGTGGATTGAGATCCCCATCCTCGCTGTGTCCACAACCCTTCTCTTCCATTCCCCTCTTATCATTTATATCCGATCCAGACATTATCCTTACAGCCTACATGAGGCTGCTCACTTTATGCTACTGGCTAGCTTACTGTACAACTTCAGGGTAGACACAGATGTACATGGTCCATGCATTCCTTAGAGTAGTATATAAAGGCTGAGCCAGAGTGCTAAAGTTCCTCAGACTTTATCACTTTGTAGCTCAGGCAGTTTAGGCTTTACAGAAAGCTCTTCTCAGAAGATCAGGCCCTTCAAGGAAAGGCATAGGAATCTAGAAGTCCCGAGTCTGAGTCTCTTACATGTCCTCCTCATCATCATCACTCCGTAGTTCCTCCTCGGTTGCTCCACTACAGAGTCTCATAGGATTATCCATTTATTCAGTGTTCCTCCTCTTCATCCTTCGTCTAGGTGTAGTCTCTGATCTTCAGAGTCATAACAAGTTTCCATGTTCCATGTTTTTATAGCATCTCAAATTCCTTATGCATTACTTTCCACCATTCATCAGCATCAGGGCCTAAGGTGGCTTCTTGGAAGCTCCATGTAATTTCCTTTCCAAGGGCTGTAAGATAGGCCATTTGTGCAATTTGGCCCATGGCTATTGGTTCCTTGGTGAGGTACACTGCTCCTTTTTCTTTCCACTGTGCTATTTGGTCTGTTTTTTCTTTTTTCTCTTCTGCTTATTGTCTGTTTGCTGCCTTTTTTTTCCAAGTTGGGCAGGTGACTTGTTTAGAGCATTAAAGTAGGCCAGAAGGTTCAGTGAGGTTGTCATTGGTGGCTGTGGAGATGGTTTGAGTTATCCCCTCAGTTTGGGCAGCATTGGAGGGTTGATTGGGCACTTTCTGAATTTAAGTGGTAATAGAAGGTATATGGTCAGCATGGATATTGTCTGTGTGATGGGTGCCCCTCTTATTGTTGTCCAGCTGACTGAGGATTGTCTCATAGACAATAACATCCTATAAGGTAATAAACTGGCATTTGAAGAGAAGTGTTATGGTCGCAATGACCCGGTTCGGTTACGGTAGCACCTTGGTGTGCGCTCTTCGGTATCGGTCTTCGGTTATACGGCTTTTGTACTAGTGGCCACAACTAGGCAATCCTTGTGAGTACAAGGCTCAGACCTAAGGCAGTACCTTTAAGGGTTATAGGACAGAGTAAGAGCTGCAAGGGGAACCCTAGTCCGGGGTTCAGGCTTGAGATCGCTAGTCAACCAGGTAAAGCATGAGAAGGCACAAGAGAGCAAGACTGGGGAAACCCCAGCTTGCACCCTCTGCTTTATATATTGTCAGCACTGGCGCACAGACCAGCTACAGAGGGTCTACCCTAAACTAAGCTATTTATGTAACCAATAGCATAAAGGGCTTCTTGACTAATGCCTATTAAATAAGGGAGGATAAGGCATGGAGCGGATATGAAAGGAGTGAGGCAGAGGCCTCGCGGATAAGGGATGTATCAGAAGAGAAGACCACACCATGAGGATGTGGGGGAATGGAAGGGAAGGCACAGATATCAATCTAATGAATGAAGCATGGCAGCTAAGAGGCCGAGGAGATCGCATCGCGATCTCTGCCACAGATCGATCCTTATCTAGATCAACAGATCAGATGTTATCGGGTACGATCAGGATCTCATCTAGAGATCTGCCACATCACGTGACTGATACCTTGTGCCGGGGGAATACTCTGAACTCTGAATAAAGGACTAAACCATAGCCTAGGGTTCTGCTCTAATAGGCAGCTCATTCGCACAATCACATGCAACTGATCAGGTGACCAGCGCATCACATGCTGTGAAGCTCTCACGGTCACGTGCTGACCGTCGTGTTAGCTTGGAGCATAACAAGAAGCCATACTTTGTAGGCTTTGGATCCATGTTTAAATCCACATAATATCCCATCTATGGAGTATGTGTCAAGTTTCCAGCAGCATTCAGGTGGTATGCAGACATGGCATCAAGATCCAAAGACACACAGTATTGTCACACTTGGGTTTCTTCCATAGAAGACTTCACTGGGTATAAATCATGTTAGTGTGCAGATGGGGCAGCAGTTGCAAACATGGTTTGCATACTCATGTGCCTCTGGCCAGAAGCCTCTGAATAGACCCACTCCATGTAGCATAGCTAGGGCACTTTCATGGATGATTTGGTTGAGGCACTCTGCAATGCTGTTTTGTTGTGAAATATAAGGAATGGAGGATTCATGGGTAATTTCTTTGTCAATCAGAAATTTCTGTAGATTGGCATTTATGAATTTACCTCCCTGGTCAGAGTGGATGGACTTTACCTGGTATCCTGTAAAGGTCTCAAGTTGTTCAACAAGAGCCTTAATAAAGCTGGATGCTTTACTCTTGTTGTGGAGGTATTTCTTCATCCTTTTCAGCTGTAGTTATCAACAATGGCAAGGGTATAGACAAAGCCCTGGATGGATATGTCAAATGGACCTTGTATGTCTATGTGAAGTCATTCAATAGTCTTTTTGGCATGGTTTGTCAGAGTATTGGGAAAAGGTGCCTGGTGATATTTTCTTTTTGCATATCTATCACATGGTAGAAGTTTTTCTCTGCTATGTAAATTGAGGCCTGTGACCAGTTGATATTATTGAAGATATTGTATCCCTTTTAGGCTGATATGGCCTAGTTAGAAATGCCATAGATCAAGATTAAATCACAGTTGGGTAGAGAATGCAGCATTGTAGCAGGCATTGGGAAGAGCAATGGCACTGTTGATTTCATATAAATTTCCATGCTGTTGACTCTCTAGGACAATCTTGCCATCTGGGTTGGTAATGGTAAAATAGCCATTTTATTTGGTAATCTCCATGTCTCTCCAATTCATGTGACTTTTGGACATCAGGTTGTTACAGGCATTTGGGCAGTAGCTAACATTGGTCAGTTTGATGGTGCAATCATATTTACCTCTAACTGTGGCCATTACTAGGATAGTACCAGTATCCAGTACCTGCAGTTGTGGGCCATTTTTGACAATGCCCTTGATTAAGTTAGTGAATGGGGTAAATGTGCTAAATACTGCATACTCATTGCATATGTGGTTGGTCAAACTGCTATCCAGTATTCAGCTAAAGCAGAAGTGGGTAAAATTGCCTATAGAATAGCTGACAGGGTCTGAGTCTGGTGAGTCAATATCTAATTCATTTTTGCTTTTCCTGGGGTTATTCATGGCTTGATTTGCTTGTTTGCCTTTTGATTTGAATTTGACATTGTTTTTTGCCTTTTCCTTTTTGCACTTTGAATCTTTCAAATCTTTTAACTCTTCTTCCTTCACCTTCTGTTTCCAGTACTTGTCCCCTTCTTTTAACCAGCAGTCTTTGATTTGATGGCCTGGGATTTCACAGTTGTCACAGTATGGCTGGCTGAAAATAGGTTTCCAATTACATCTGCTCTTGTTTGATCTAAAGTGGGTAACTTGGAAGCTAGATTTGACATTCTGACTTGTGTATACTCTGTGTTCCTCCCAGATGTGGCATTTGACTTCAGATGAAGTATAGCATGATAGTAGGCCAGCAAAGACATAATTTTATGTGTTTGACATAAAGATGCATAGAAAGTAGGTAAATAGACAGTTATCAATGTCTTTATTCATCAGAATAAGGTCATGATGGTACAACTTCATTTTTGTGATGTGTGCTACTAGATCCTCTTCATCTGTATATCAGGTAGTGGCTAGTAATATTATGGACATGATTTAGTCTGTGGCAGTAGTGCCCACATATAGGTAGCATGCTCCATCCCAGATCTCTGCTGCTGTGGGTAGATATCCTAGTTGATTCTGCACTTTCTCTGTCATTACTGCTATAAGTATTGAGCTGATGAATAGGTTTGCTTTCTGCCAACAAGCAGGATGCTATCAGATTTCTAGTATAAGCCCAGATGGTTTGGTAAACTGGGGGTCAAGGTAATTATGGAGTTTGACAATCTCTAGGGCATGCTATATGATCTCTGTCCATGTGGCATAGTTGGTCTCTGTCAGCTTTGGTTTGAGGCAGAATAGGTAAGTGTATTTCAATGGGTCAATGCTTTATTTGAGGGTAAAATGGGTTTCATCCTCAAAGTCTGATGGATCATCCAGGAAGTATTAAGTTGATGCTTGGAAGTGTGATGAGCTGTAGGATGATGGTCTGCATGGTTGTGGAGAATGTAGCCAGC
The DNA here is from genome assembly GCA_038088935.1 of Pulveroboletus aff. viridisquamosus. Classification (NCBI taxonomy): domain Eukaryota; kingdom Fungi; phylum Basidiomycota; class Agaricomycetes; order Boletales; family Boletaceae; genus Pulveroboletus; species Pulveroboletus aff. viridisquamosus. Next base: position 6,704 of record JBBPJW010000257.1, read on the forward strand.
CAGTGAGTACATTGGGAGTAATAGTGGTTTTATCTCTAGGAAATACTGCAGGTCTAAGTCTTCCCACTGTCTCATCATGGGTAGGCTGTCTGCTGCACATTGGATTGGAGGACATTGCACTATATAGGGCTCATAACCTGTTGGAAGGGTATGCTGGACTATAGGTTCAGGCAGTTAGCCTGTACATGTTATGAGTATGTTGTATCTACTGTAAGTAATGAATGTGAGCTCACCTCCAGTCAATAGTAATGGACTGGAGGGCAATGGGAAGGAGCATGTGTGTCAATGTAGCGGTAGTCCGGAAAAGGAAATAAAGTGGCTGTAGGTAAAAGTGGGCAAAAAAGTATTGGTCTCCAACAGACTTGGTGGCACAGGATATGACATTATGAAAGCATTGTCATGTCTTGCTTTTATTCATCTTCATTCACTTATGGCCTCTCTGACCTTGCATGTAAAAAGTATTTGGAATGTGACAACAATGGCATTTAGATTGGACTACCAACATTAAAAACATAAACCTTGTTGGAATTCCTTATTCTTATCAAATGGTTTTCTAGCCATTGGATTCCCCATCTTTCCTCTTCATCCATTTCAGTTCATCCAACCTCACTTCTATTACGTCGAACACGTCTTATGTAATCATGGCAGCCTTGACACAATGTTTTCACTTTACTGTACCTCAGTTTTCATTCATACGAAACTGAGGTGAGATAGTCTTCTTATATGACCTTACCATTCACCTACTAATTAATATCTACAAGGCCCACTTGTGTTTAGGTTAGCTTCCTAGGAGAATGAATAGTCTTTGTTCATATGAAACTGAGGCCCACTTGTGTTTAGCACACTACCCTCAAAGCACTACCCCACAACAAACCTCTGTTCAATCACTTTACCACCCCACCTCTCATCCCATTCCAGTATTGAGTGCTTATTGCACTTGTTCTTGCTCTAACACACGTCACCCCAGGTAAAGGGAGTGTTCTTTTTGGTAAGATCATTGAGAGGGCAAGCACCTACTATTTGCACCTTTTTGGCCCATCAGGCTTGGCAAGTGATGTTGTCTGTAATGAATACAAGGACTCAGTCGGAATGGAGAAATGACTGAGGGTGCAGCAGTAGCTAACGACCCATATTAAAGGGTATGCGGAGGAACAAATTACGCCAGTGAGACAGGCGTGTAGCAACAGGGGCCAAAGGATAACATAGAGAGAATGGAAGCTGTGGAGCATCTAAACTATGCCATATCCAACAGTCTGTGTTGAAACTACTCCGCTGCCTGTTCCGCGTTACCAAGATTACACGAGCATGTGGCATAGACACCCCATTTGCCCCCCCTTGAAGCCTGAAGCCTGAAGCTTCGTGATACTGTGGCTTGCGACGAGTGATGAGAGAAGTGCAACAAGGGGACTTGGTCGATGTCGAGTGAACTGATCGTCCCGTCGCTGGTCGTTCAATCGACGGGTTCATTTATATCGTTCGAATGACCCGCTTCCTCGCCAAGAGATGCCCGTCCACACGAACCACACCACGGAAGAACACGACAAGAGAGCCAGTCAAGCAGCGCGAACAATGAACTCCGAGGTATTCCACAACGTCATGTGTATATACGAAGCACGGTGAACCTCCATCACTCGTAGTCGATGTGCATACTATAATCTGATCATACATCCGAGACCTTTTCGTCCTCCTCGCGTATCTCACGTGTTTCTGGGGCGTAGGGCTCTTCGCCATCCATATATGCGTCGTCCTGTCCACCTCCCTCCTCGAACGCCGTCTTGTGTTTCTCAAAGTGAGACGCATGGTGTCTGTGACGGGGTGATGAGCAGGCAACCAGTGATCGGAATAGACGACCTACTCGGGTCCAAATATCGTGACCACCAAGACATACGCAACGACGACACCAATGAAGATCCCTTGCACTGTCGCGTAGTCGGCGACGTTCTTGACTTTGCCGTTGACTACGATGTTTGTCCTCAGGTTGTTGCCAGCAGCTAGATCACGTCATACGATCGGCATCCGGGGGTTAAACATGCAAAGCAACACGCACTCGCTTCAATTTGAGAAGATGCAGCAGACGCCATCTGAAAAACGAAAAACGGTCATCATATACTAGCATTCTCTCACGCGCGACCACGACTGACGTTACCGAGCTGATACGCTACACCTGGGAACGTTGCCCTAAAGGCTGGAGGGGACAATTCGGCGAGCTGAATTGGAATCTAAGCAGGGTATGTCCAAGTTAACTCTACTTTAGGTGATCGAAGGAATCGAAGCGGGGACATACAATACCCCATGCACCTTGAACGCCAAATTGGATGCAGAACGCACCAGCCGACAGGGAACTAAACTTGTCTGGGATAATCCATAGAGGTATGAAGGCTTTGTGGCGGTACAACGGTGGTCAGTAGCCATGGCATTCACCCGACCCGCAGAGGGAAACTCACCACCAACGAGCAATAATGCAATACTGAACGGAATGATGAACTAATACGAACACACGACACGGTAGCCACACGTACACAATAGTGAGTCGGCGACCAATGAACTGACTCGCAGAGCCAGCGATTGCACCGCCGCTGCCGAAAGATGCGCCGTGAGCGTGAGACCATCTCATTCCCCACGTCAAAACTCACGCTATGGCCCCCTGTTATCTAATCAGCGTGCAGTCAAATGGAGAACGAAAGGATTATACATACACAATTTCCGATAATCGTCGCAATCGTTGCATCATGAGAGCTGAACCCTTTGGTCGTCTCCAGGTACGTCGGGTACAAGTCCTAGAATTGCAACCCATGAGCACGCTCAAAACGTCCACGCAACCCGAGACTGCCGTACTTGAGAACCATGGGACATGAAGTTGAACCCTGCGGTAATAGAACGCATGAGATAAACAGCCTCCCAAATGTCCTTGGACCAATCGGGTGCTTACCGGCCATCAGCAGGACGGCATAGACGCAGAGCTTCCAGTGAATTTTAAGCATCTCCTTTGTTTCGTGCAAGAAGATTTTGGTCTTTTTGGAGGTCGTCGTCCCTTTCTCTCTCTCGATAGCCTTGGCATGTAAGAAAACCTCCGATTCGGGCAGGCAAGCACGGACGATGGCAGCAAAGAACGAGACGCCCGCACCGAACCAGAACAGCACCCGCCACGTGTAACGCGAACGCGCGACAAGCGTGAGGTTGATGACACATGCGATAAGATAACCGCACGCATAACCCTCTTGAAGAACGCCACTCGCAAGGCCACGGACTTCAACAGGGAGGTTTTCTAGCGCTGAGGAGGAAGCAAGTCCCCAAATGCCACCCATGGAAATGCCAAAGAGGGAGCGGACAGCAAGAAATTGAGAGTACGTGTTGACGAAACCCGTCGAAAGGGAGAACACAGAGCACAGGATTAGATTGCAGACAAGAGGCCATTTGCGACCGAAACGATCTGATAAGACTCCAAATATGACCTAGTACAATGGTCAAATGCAATGAACCAATAGCCAGGAAGACGAAAACTCACCGCGCCGACTGATCTGAAGAGTAAGGTGAGGGTGATGGCAGTCGTCTACGTAGGGCATTAATGGTGAAAATTACGAAACAAAACAATGATAGTTGGGTCTTACAATCTTAGTAGTGGGCTCGCCGAATTGTGTGGAGAGGGAAGAAACGGTCAAGGATACGGTGAAGAAATCGAGAGCATCGCAAGTCCACGCGAGCCAGCTGATCAGCCACAGGTGAGCATGGACAACACCAGAGAGACATCTTGACTCACCCGGACCAGAAATGGGCGAGCTGAATGGGTCTGAGCGTCAAAAGGGCAGGGAGAACACCAGCGTCAGTCCTCTCCCTCCTGGGGAGGAGATTAACAATGAACCGGGGTGCCATGATCACCTAGGACAGGGAAAAACGGCGTGGTAGAGGCTCCAGGAAGTTATGACAACCGAGCCTGGTGATCAATCAGCTGTTATAAGTGTGCATCCGGTCGGGATGGACGGTCATCGGTCTCCCAGAAACCTAAATGCAGCTCTCAGGTCCCAGAGCCATTCGAGCGCTTGCTCGCCTAGGCACAACCGGACTCACCTTACGGCAGCTGGGCGGTGTGCAGCTGACCATGGACTCGCCTGACTCAAGGTGGACATGGCAAAGCCGGTGAGCGACGCGTCTGGGACAGCTCGGATAATTAATACATCAGCTGAGCCCGACAAGACACCGAAAAATACCCCCGGGCACAAAACTTTTGGAGGTTCGACATACATATGGACTCGAGGATGGAGTTGAGATGCTGGTTCAAGTGCTTTTGCGGCATAGCACTACCATCCACCATCATCCGTCATTCAGAGTTCAGACCCAGATAGGAGCACACACCATGACTTAGAGCGGATCATGCCCTCACGTCGACCGCGCTGGGAGCGGAACAGCTTCCACTCCACATGGAGCCCACTCTGGAGGAGCCAGCTGACACAGGGACGCACGGGTGCCAGCCACTCTATTCTGACCGCCGATCGATAATGGTCCAGTGGCACTCCACGTGCCCTCCGACCAAACCTCATGCGCACCTTGGACAGTCTGACGGGGTGAAAGCTACTAGCCGAGCTTGACAACTCCCTCCAGTGGTACTGACACCCGTGCATAAAGTTATTTGGTCCCGAGGAACGCCCGAAACTGCCATAGTCACTCAGGTCGACGCAGTGATCGGGACAGCTCATCGTTTCGCCTTCTTTCCCCTCCGCGTGGGCTTTTTCTCCCCCCCTTCCTCCCCTCTCGCTTCTGCCTTTCGCTTCTGCCCCGTCGCAGCCCCACTTTTCACGCTCACGACAGTGGCCCCTGCTTTCCCCTGCACGAGCTTCGTAACCTGCGCTTCTGCAGCGCTCCAGTCCGCAGCTCCGTCGTGAATGGCATATCTACAAAACGATCAGTCAACGTCCCTTGTCTATCCAATCCGGCCACCAATGTGAACGGCTATTTATGACATCGTTGATCGTGACCATTCGATCAACTTCCCATTCCCCGGTTCATTGGTTGGTGGATGACTTGGAGCGGTAATGGGCGCGGGGGGGATACATGACGGAAACGGCTCAGTTACAGATGAGCGCCGACTCACTTGCTCAGATCAAGCGATTCGATCATCGCCCGTTGCTTCTCGCGTAGCGCCCGCGTTACTTCATCCCCTGCTTCGTCAAGTTCTTCTTCGACGCTTGTGTTGATGGGTTGCCATGACATCGCCCGTTCCCCACTTTGGCCGTCCTCAACCTCCATTCCATCGCAGAAACGCAACGTGGTGCTCCTTTGCTGCGGCGCTTCGGTATGTATATCTGCCCCGATAGCAGCCTTCTGGATGTCTGTCAGCTTCTTGCTGATCTTGCGTATGAGCTTGTTGAATAACCCTAGTACTTGGGAGACAGGTAATGATAGCTCCTTCTTTTTGATTGATGTCGGATATGAATACCGCCACTATCATGACGAACCACGATCCCGCTCACCTCCAATTCCTCGACCGACTTTCTCTGGAGGCCCATCCCGAGGAGTATCGATCCTTGCACAGCGGACAGGCTCACGTCATCCCCTAGCCGCTTGTCAAAATAGAGGGAAGCGACGCAGGGCAAGAGATCGAGAATCACATGGTAGTCGACCATATTGTTGGCGTATGAGTCGAGACGTTTGATATCAAACGGTGACAAGAGGAATGATAGTTCGGGTGAGGCGATGACTGATGGAAAAACGTAAGTAGGGATGGCGTTTGACAGACGGATCGGTACATACCTCGCGAATTGGGGCGCTCATCACTCTCGTCGCCTGCCTTCGCTCCCGTGTTTGCGGCCTCGAGGGTGCTTAATGCGGTCACGCTCCCGAATTCTCTGAACTTGAAAGAGAGTAGCGATAGGAAGCGTCGCCTGAAGTCTACCGCGTCATCCAGTTACTTCCATGTCCTTGCCCGGGAATACACGGCTCACCCTTTGCAAACTCGCCCAACCACTCGAGGTCGCCTGCAGCCGAGCTATTCAGGCCTCGAATCATCACGCACGTGTGTTCACCCGTCAGCTCTGACTGTGTTTGCCGAAGGTAGAGGGGCACGAAACCCGCACGCTTCCAGAACCTGTATTCAATTAGGTTTTGAGTGAGATGGCCATAAGGAAACGGATATGGCGGAGATACGTCATACATCCACCTCTAGGTGTTTTTAGAGGGCTGTATAAAAAAATAACGAACCTCAATAGCTGAGGTGTCAACCCATATGAAACACCTAGGTAATCTAGACACTCTGGTTTCCTCTCTGAAAGGCGTTGGAGCAACGGCGGCATCGTATTCGCAGCGCGGACCGTAGGGTGGTCAGTCAAAAGATCCGTGTTCTTCCAGGAACAAACAGGAGGGAAACGGACATAAAGGTGCCGGTTGCACCCCACGTAAGTTAGTTAATTAGCCAGAGTCAAGTAATCAATAGTTTTGGGGGGACAAACGTACAGGATCGATCAGACCGGCATCGGGATAGGACGGGTCGGAAGGGTTGTCCTCGGAGATGTTAAAATATTCTCCGCTGTAGAATGAATTGAGAGCTTTGAGGGCTCGGGACCCATATCCCATCTGTACATGTGAGCCCAGAAGAGAAAATCCACCACGTCAGCCCTGTCAAAAAAAAATGCCACTCTGTCTAAACTGTCACCCATGTCATTCCTTTCTCCTAGCGATGCTGCAAACTAAGCACCAATACGGAGACCAAGGACGGGAGTGGACAGAAACAGACAGTAACAGAAAAAAGAGTTTACTACTCACGTTTGCGTAGTCTGGATGTGTTGCGATCCTGACGATTCGCGCACCACTCAGCATGCCAAACTTGCTCTCCTGGAACTGTTGTGCAATAATCCAGGGAATCATGTCACCCCCTGCTCTCAAACCCCTGCTAAGGCCCTCCATGATCGCACGCTTACTGATGTTGCCTTCGAGTGCGACTTGAAGCACCACAAGCGGTTCCGGGAGATGCGATTCGTCGTCTTTGAGAGGTGGAAGGAGAACAAAAAGGTGGTGTGCGGGAGCGTCCGACATAAGCTGGAGATCGTTGGGTTGGTTTTTGTAATGCGAAGCAACATAAAGCGCCATCATCCGCTGAAGGAATATCTCAGAAGCGGGATGATAACTGAATAGTGTGTCCCGTGAGACATGGTATAGCTCACAGGTGGATGGGTGAGGGCATCCTTGTGCTGAGGCGACTGCAGACTTGGAAGAAATGGAAATATCCAGACATAGCAAACCGTTTAACCATTTTTCGATTTTGTCTCCGGCACTATAGCGGATAGGTGTCTCGAGTTTTATTTCACGCAGCGAGCGCGTTTTGGGGCCGTTGGAATGGCTAGCAATTGCCTTTCGGGAAACAGGCGTGGTTGTGGTGGTTGGATCTGTCGCAGTAGCATCTTGGGTAAGGGAGGGGCGGGTGCTTTCACGCAGTTGCTGTATGAGTTTAAGAGAAAGAGAGCGACCAGTGCCTTCATATCCATTGATAGTGGACGCCATGAATACAAGGTATGGACCAAGGAGGTTGCGTACAAGCGGAAGGGGGATGGCCGCAGCCTCGTCGATGATGAGGAGTTCAGCCTGTCCCAAGACATGTGCATCTTCAGGTTGAATATACTACAGAAGCATAAGAGGGAGACAACATTAACGAGCAGACACAACCGACCTGGATGGTTTGACGATGTTGGCGAAAGACGTTGACCCTGACGATAGCTTTATTGAAATCAGGGTTCGTGCTCTGCATGATGTCATAATCGAGATGCTCTTCATATTTCAAAACGTCCAATCCTTTGAAGATGAACTCAAACAGGGTCTTCAAGTTTTCCGGGCTCGGACTCGTCACGAAGATGTTAGAGTACCCGTGCACTAGCGCGGCTGCAATTGTGAGACCCAATGCTGCAGACTTGCCACGACCACGAGCAGCTGTGAGCGTTACAGTAGAGGCAAGAGTCTTTTCGGTAATTGCGTCCACAAAAGTGAGGAGAGCCTGTGCTTGATCGATAGTTTTTGCAAGCTTAACGAGATCACCAATAGGCTTGGTGTCTGCCAAGCTATCCTTGAGATCAGTGAGCTCCAAATCAACCTTCTCTTTGCAGTGTCCCTCTTCGAGAGGCGTTATATCTTTCCCCTTGGAGATGGGAAGAACATTAAGCTCATCGTCCAAAACCAAGCAATCCGCGCAGGACCCCAAAGACAAGATGAAGCGCTCGTTGAATCGAGCGACCACAGAATCGTGAGACGACGTGCGATAACGGGCATGAACGTCCTGCAAACAGTGAGTGTTCATTCGATTCATACAGCGAAGGTGCACACCATAGTCATTGTATACAGCTGCTTGAGTGATGTCATAGTCTTCAGCAGCAACACTACTAGTCCGCCGCCCTCTACCGTTTCAATCGTCCGTGCGAGCAAGTTGGGCATGATGGCCTCGAAATCCTGCAGGACACACATCCCATAAGTGTTTCCGAGAATTTTGTCAGTTTCCTTATAGTAGGTATATCGGATGTCAGTGACGGTAACAAAAATTTCGAATGGGTTTTGTTCGTTGGGTTCTCGAAGGCCACGTTTTACATCGCGCTTGATTTTGGCTTCTCGTTTTTTACGATGTCTAATTCGATCCGTCGGTTGGTCCAGGAACAATGTTGCTTAGCGACTACGTCTCTTTGAAATCATAAAAAGGGGATCCCACTCACGTCGTGAACCCGAGATCTTTCTTATAACACCACAGTACCGACGGACGGGCTGACACCCGAGCTTGGGAGAGTAAGTAGTGGAGGTTTACAATCTAATTCCTCTAGGTGAGTAGCCAATCCCTCCTAGCACTTCCGGACAGGACGCACCTGATCTCTGCTCTTGTCTCCGACCAAGACTATGAACGATCTGTGGTTCTTCTTGACATTGTTTGTGACGAGAGTCGGTATTCGAGGGTCAAGCTGTTTACGCATAGACAAAACCTGTCGTATGGATGAAAATCACGACCGATAAAACGTCCCAAAATCCTTGAATGGTGGTACACCCGCCAGAGCCTGGAGCAGAATATGGAATCGTGATGAATTGATGCAATGTTTGAAGTCTGGAAAGAAAACAGAGGACAATGATGAGAATAAACTTCCATAACCGCACTCTTACATAATGTTCACTCCACCAGATACGAACCTTCTCCTGCGATGGTTGCTGGCGGTTGGTTTGACTCTGACCTCCAGCTGTCATGACAAGCCCTATGATACCTGAAACCCACTCTTACGCTTACAGATGCGGATTTCGGGACAAGTTCGCAAACGTTTTGAGCTGCAGAGCGGACATAATGTCGATTTTTCACTCGTTTCCCATTCAATCGAGCCATGGAGTTGATCGTCTTGGCCGTGCCCTCTTGGAGGTATGTAATATAAGACCTCGATGGATTAGGTCCAAGGTGAAGATCCATTCTTCGTATTCTATCTGTTTTCTTAGTGCCTCCTCACCTCTAGGATGAACCCAAGGACTCTGAGTGAGAATAATGTTTTAATTTTCAAATTCAGATCGATGTCCACTAGAACCGCTTGCGGGCATAGGCAAGCCTACGAGTGCTAACCCTTGCGCACCAGAGGTTGTCGTGGGCCTCTGTTTCCCCCTCGCAATCTGGGTAAGTCGTCCAGAACCTGAATACGTGCATAGATATGTGTACGTGGCCAGAAGAAGTGACAGAAATGGGTAGCGGATATTTTGTTGCAGTGATGTTTTCGGACGCAACCCAGACGGTTCACTACCCAGCAGAGCGATGACCTTACCCTACTCACAAATGGTACTTGGGAGCTCCAGTGGTTAAATAACCATGTGCTAATCCTGGCACAAGATGACGTACGTGACTGAACACACTTCTGAATTCATGCACAAGGTCGTTTCCTCTCCTTTCCGAGTCCGGTGCGAAGTCCCGGGGGGTATGTTACTTACCAGGCAACGTCTAGGCTCTGCGGAACACCCTGACTTTCTCACTTGATGATAGATATCCATGTATGTCAATGAGAGGCTTTAGCTTTATCTCGTCACAGCAGATCTGGCTTTACGAAGATTAGATGGTTAGCCAAGAATTCAAATTATAGGCAAGGTTTCCAAGTATTGACTTTCGATGGTCCATTAACATTATCCTCGGGAACTCTCTCCGTCTTCTTCCGGGGTCTGGCCGCTGTTCCTCTGCATGTGTGGACTCTTTTGGTCCACAACCCTCAATTCTGGCAGTGTCTGTGGACCACCACATCACACACCCGTCCAAATGCGTCGTCGATGGTGGGCAAATTGCATTGTTCCCTGAAAACGACGAGAATTCACGTCTCAAGCAAACTTGAAGAAGGCCATTGTGCGGGTTTAATAAATAGGTCCATCATTCGATCCTCTGCTATCACACCTTCTCATCACTCTTGAATACTCGTCTATCCCCATTCCACCCATGCAAAGTCTCGGTATGAATGTGCCACCACCTCCCAGCATGGACTCTTTCGCCCCGGAATTGTGTTTCTGTGGCAAGAGGACCGTTGAATGCCACGAATTCTGGTTCTGCTCCACCGAGTGCGCCCGTTTGGATTCTCTTCGGTCGCTTGACGACCCCGAATGCCACTACCGCAATGTCGTGCGTAAAGCCTACGTTCGAGCAGGTATCTCACACCTCTATCCCCGCCGCACGATGTCCGCAGGCCACCTACTCCCTGGTTCCAACGCGCAACATGACAACACAAGCGCGCCTCCTCGCGTTCTTCCACTCAACCTGCCTCATGAGAGGAAAGTAACCCACGCGCGCGGACATGCTCATAATCTGAACACGGCAGGGTTCCCTACTCTTTCCCAAGCGACAGGCGATGTTCTCGCCAAGAAGGTTGGACAAAGAGAGCCTCCAATTGCTGGAAGACCTGATCGGCCAAGGTGTCAGGATTTCCCAAACGCACCGTCCCGCACTAATCCTATCCAAAGTCCTCGCGATCGTGCCCTTGAGCAAATCTCCCTCGACGCCGTTCCGTTTCCTGAACATGTCCCAGCCCGCTCTCTCAGACATGCTCCTCCGTCGAGTGACGGTCCCAAGACTAGCGTCAAAAAGTCGATCGCGGCGCTGTTGTATGCCGGCAGGCTCCGGAAAGACAAGGGGGGCGAGAACCCTGATAGGGTATTTGGTCACGCCGTGAAAACCGTCGTTCCACCGTTGAGAAAGGAATCACGGCCCTTGCACCACCAAATGAGCCCTCCTTCCGCGTTCCCGGGACAAAGGTCCAAAGCGCTTCGACGATCCGCGTCGTGCGCGAGGTGGCAAAAGGACCTACCCAGCATTCCCTCCAACGGACAGGATACGGTGAGATACGTTGTCAAGGAGTTGAGAGAAGCGTGCGCGGAGGGCATCGATCCCAGGCGATTGTTTGACGGAGAGGAGTTTTATTGATATCGGAGTACTTGTCGGTATGGTGGTTTCCATGGCTGATCGTTTCTTACTTATGACATGTAGCCAAGATGTCCTTGTCGCTATTTACTGTACGCATTCTTGCGGATTCGCGTCCTATGTAACTCGCTGTATCCTTGCTGCCCGTGCACGCCATAGACCTGTCCCTCGACGCTGTTTGATCTCGCTCGCACGCAATAGTCTATTCCCCTATCTCTAGCCTCTATACTTGCAATGTCTGCTGGTCTCAGGTACGCGCCAGACGGCCAATTCGAGTTTCAGCCCAAAAGAGACACAGTAAGAGCGTCATCACGACCAAGGCGATTCCAAGTGCAAGCCAGTTCTTGATCGGTTATGAAACGCACCACCCAGCCGCAACCGTGGCACCACAGCTCGGCTTGCCTTCCTACCGTCATCATCTCGGCTCGTTCACCTCTCTCAACCCATGTCAATTGGCACCACCAACGACACCATCCTGGTCCAGATTCTTGCGCAGATCAATGCGCTCCAGGTTTCTCAGCAGGCCTTGCAGGCAAAGGTAACTCACACCGACTCTCCGATGGACTACACCGTGGCGCTGACTGCATTCACACCGACTTGGTGGCAAAGCTCGATGCTTTGGCGCCACCCTCCCCACCACTATTATCACCTAGGCGAAACGGGGCCCCAATTTCTGGACGCAACAGTCTCGACAGTCTCGGCTCACCGCCGGCCTCGAACTTGCTCTTATCGCCATCGACACCCTTGAACAAGCCCCACCCTGCATCATCCTCTCCTGCCAGCACCTCTCCCGACCATCTATCAACAGACAGGGAGCGCGAGAAAGCCCTGTACCCTGGTCGAGTCATCCTAGCGAGTGAGTCTTTTCTTCCACTTGGTTGAGAACATGGACGAGCACATGCGCCACGCAATCCTTTGCTGCCCTCTCCGTGAAACCTGGCTGGGTCTGGGAATGGGAGATACGTCACTTTCCCAGAATCCGGATCATGCCTGTGTCTGTTTCCGCAGTCACCTGCAGCTCCTGACTCTATTCTCACCACCTGAACTGACGGCATTCCACCACAGCCTACCCAGACCAGCATGGCATTAGACCGTATCCGCTTCAGTGGGGAGCTTCCAATCCCGCTGTTCGCGGACCCGTTATCTGCTCTCGACTTCCAACCTCTATCAAACAGCGTAATGCCCTCGGTGCTCATTCCGGCTCCTATTCGATATACCGAGCTCTTGCTATCGCAATGGGTACACTCAATCCGTCTCACAAACCCGACTACTCGAATACCGAGCCACCGGTACCGATTCCTCCTCAGCCATCCTGGTATGACCCCATGAAGATCGTTTCGTTCGACCCGTGGGGACACCTCGTTCCTCAAGTGTTTAAGAGAGAAATTGATGAGCTGGGCTTGGATATTCGTCCGAGCATCGCAGTTACTAAAGCGCATATCAAGCTAAGCGAGCTAGATGAGTCGGCGAGGAAGGGCGAAATCACCGTCGACGGGCGTGTGGTCTTACGAACACAGCCACTCAAGAATGCAGATGGATCGGTGAGTGATGCGGACCCCGGAATAGAGATGAACACAAGCAAGGCTGCGGTCGAGCCTGTCTGGTACCTACCTGGGATCGCAGAGCGTTTCGGCATGTAAGTCGAGGTTGTGTTGTTCTTGCGTGTATTCATCTTGCGACGAGAAGTTCGGAAACGTTGCTTCGTCGGGCACTATTCGAGGATACTGGTGGAATGTATCCCGAGCTAATCACCCGTCCCGACATCAAAGTCTTTCTTCCTCCGATTGGGAACTTGACGGTCTATATCTGTGGGTATCCAAGATACCCTGCGATGATCCTAGCTGACATTGCGAAAGTCGGACCCCCTGAATACATGTCAGACGAGTCCAAGGAGCTCACGCTCCGTGTGCATGACGAATGTGGGTCCTCTTCACGTAATCTGCGCCAAGATAACCAAGTGTCATTCCCCTGCTAGGTAATGGTTCTGATGTCTTTGGGTCCGACATCTGTACCTGCAAGCCATATCTCGTCTTCGCTATTCAGGAGTGTATCCGCTGCGCCCAACGGGGCGGTGTCGGCGTTGTTGTTTACTTCCGCAAGGAGGGTCGAGCGCTCGGCGAAGTCACCAAGTAGGGTCCTTTGATCCACAAAACGGTTCTTATTTGAGACGAATCCATCAGGTATCTCGTATATAACCTCCGCAAACGTGGTGGCGACTCCGCGGACAAATACTTCAAGTCCACCGAGCTTATTGCAGGAGTCAAGGATATGCGTTTCCAAGCGTTGATGCCCGACGTGTTACACTGGCTCGGTATCAGAAAGATTGACAATATGGTCTCGATGAGTGACATGTAAGCCACCTTCACTTCCGAGAGGGGGGGGGGGGAAGATGCACAAGAGAGCGTGTGTGCTTACACGGTATACAGGAAGTACAACGCCATCGTGCAATCTGGCATCCCTATTTTGAAGCGATATGACATCCCCGGTATGTGTTACGTGCATCTCTCCTCTCGGCGTCTGAGTTGGAAGGTTCACTTGTCGCAGAGCATCTGATCCCACCCGACTCGAGGGTCGAGATCGACGCCAAGATTGCAGCTGGGTACTTTACGAGCGGCAAGCAAATCACCGAAGCAGATCTGATCAAGACCGTCGGAAGGACCTGGGAAGAGACGGAGCACTAAAGCTTGACGAAATGACCTCTTGTATAGACTAGCGCGCACTTGTAGCATTGTATATTTGCACGTTTGTATGGCATATCGAACATGGTAGTGTTGTCTGAAGCCGTTATTATCCAACGCTTGCACGATAGATAGCAACGTTCTGGATTCTCTGGAGTCCAGTATCGGACTGGCCTTCTCGAAAAACCAAAGGGGACCCTATTGATGCCATGTGCCTGGTCTTCCATGCTTCCGCTCTCCATCGATTTTGATCGGTCTTGCTATCTCCTCTGGGCGTGCTCTTACTGCCCATGACCAGGTGAGCGCCTTTCAATTGCACTATCGCCCCACACATCCTCGAGTCTCATTCTCCGGCGCAACGACCAACTGAGACAACGAACGTGAGCGCATACCCCATCACGAGGATCTTATCCATGCCTTTCCCGAAACACGGCTCACGTTGGCACGCTGCCAACCATTGGACACCCGTAACGTCCCCGCCCTACTGAACAGTCTACCGGCGCGTGCCTTCTCTAGTCAATCACACACCACCCTCCACGACCGCCAAACGGAGCACATGCCAGCGAGCTTGACTCCGGGCTTGTCAGGACACACCGACGTCTCGAAGCGACACGCGCTCGATGCTGCACCAATTGACGTCCCACTACGTTGTATTGGGGTATCTATCACCTATCGGTGATGGGTTGCACCGTGCGCACCTGAATGGGACGTGAGTGATTATGACAAAATCTACATCACCAAAAACGACACATCAAACTGCTCTTGAATTTGTAGCATGTTGTCCACTACTGCTGGCAGCACTTCGGTTCGGAGGCTGAACATGGTGATCTTGGTACACGATTTAGGTTGTGGAGTGTGATGAGTTCCAGCAGAGAGATTCGAGGGACAACAGACCTGTGGCTTTATGATGGGTTCGCAACCGCTCGCTACGACGTGCTAGGCACATTAGACCCGTTCATCTTTCGACTATTAGTATTAACAAGTGCTCACTCATTGAGGTTCTCTGACTTGTGTTGTCCACTCTCGCGGGGGGGGGAGGGGGGAGGAAGGAGGTCGACCATTGGCAGACTGGCGCGACTTTCCGAAGCGTCGACTAGGGTGACGTGGAGTATAGTCCTTCGTGCTCTTCCTTTGTCACCACTTTTTGGATAACGAATGGCCCTGAGGTGACTCGAGAGTGTTGGGACAGGATGAGCCAACTGGTGGTATTCCGTCCTCCTGGGATGGTCAGACGTCGGGGCCGGTGGCTCCAGAAGGGTCAGCCCTGAAATGGCACTTAACCTCTTCATAAGAGGATTGAGCAGCTAGTGTGCTCAACGACACCTCGTACTAAGTTATCATGAGAAACCACTTGGAAGGGAAACAAAGTAACGGTACCTCAAAAAGACCATCACCGTCTTCGATATGACCACCAGACGTGAGCGCCGGGCTGAGCCCGCTGAAACCTTCCTGCCGTACGTAGTGTCGGCATAGCTCCTTTAGCGATGGAATAACAGTCCTCTACTAGACTGGGTTCGGGTGACTCGCTGCCGTGAACACGAAGGGAGTTGGCGGTCTCGTTCAAATGACTCCTCTCTTCAACTACGCCCCGGTCCATATACACTGTCAGCGTAGATTGGGGGAAGGATGTCGCCCAGACTGTATAGCGCAATTGTCTTGCCCCCGCCCATCGCGAGGTCGTAGCTTGCTGAGATAGCCAGCGACATGATGTCAGTAGTGTGCTCGACGACAGGCCCAGCTTGTTTCTGTGATGTGATGTCTCAGAATAAGAAAACGAGTCTGGGCAAACAGCGATGAACTTGCTATTTCTCGCGAGGGGGACATACCTTGAATTCTTGCTGCTGTGAATCGGCCATCGAGAAAGCGTCGTCCTGTGAGACATCCAGCACATAGACCCACTCGCTCCGTCCTTTGATCAATGTCACCTTATTGAGGCTCTCCGCATCCCACACCTCCACCTGGCCTACTTCCGTCCCGCTCACGATCAACCCTTCATCATGCGACGCCGCAATGTCCCAGACTACGCCTCCCGTTTCCAGTGGCGTCTCCACCTCCCCGCCATCTTCCACTCACCACCAACGAATCTTTCCCCCAACCACCATTGACGATGTCCTTCCCATCAACAAGGAAGGCGACTGATAGTATGGCGCCGCGAGCGTCGATGACGTTTGGTCTTGCTTTCGGAAGCGTTGCTGGTAACAGGACTGTTCTCATTCGATTCTTGGTACTCAGTCAGTGTCGCGCGCATGAACACCGGCTCAAGTGCTCACTATTCCATTTCAGCCTTTTTACGAAAAACATGTTCGACCATGTGTGAGGCACTGGAAGAGAGGATAGACGCTGGTCCACTCGCGATACGACTGAAATACATACATATACCCTCCACCGGGATAGTCGTGAAACCCGTAATTATTTCTCGGCTTTTGTTCTTACAGTATTAAGATTAAGAAAACGCGCTTGTGGAACAACTTTGCGCACCACGACGCCGTAAACCGAAACGCGCCGTTTCTTGACACTTCGACACCGACCATCGCGTAGCATTGAGGATGTCGTCGACCAACGCTGGTGCGCAATAGCTTCAAAGACCCAATGAGGGTATACTGATAACCTAGTAAGACCAAACAATGGTGCTTGATACTAGCTCCCAATGGATATACGCAATCTATTCCACCCCGACGGAAAACATCTTTTGGGTGGGGTAACAGCGGGATTCAACGATGGCGGCTTGAAGATCGTCAACAAGTCGGGGAGCAACTAGTTGACTCGCAGGCCATTTCTGTGTCGAACGACCAGAGATGGCACTGAGAGCGGGGCCATTGTGTGGAATGCGGAGATGGATGAAAAGGTCACCAATGTGGAGGATGGCCGAGTCGTGAGTGCAATCGACGTCTCTCCTGATTCAGCGAAATTCGCCACCGGAACAGCTAACGGTGTTGCATCCATCTGGAGTGTTCCAACTGGGGAGAGACTCGTTGGCCCGCTCGATCATGATGAGCGAGTCCACAGCATCAAATTCTCTCCGAATGGTGATCACGTCGCCACTGCCTGCTCTACTGGCTCAATTCACGTTTTCGACAGCCATAGTGGAGACAAGATCATCATCATAGAGGCTGATGTACCTGCCATGGACACAGTCACTTCAATTGCATGGTCAAGTAACAGTCACAACATTTTTTCGACATCGAACGAGAAGAAGGTCAAGTGTTTTGATGTTTCCTCTGGATCTCTGCTCGTGGAATCACCAGTTCTCGTTGACGGTGATGACATCTATTCTATTGTCTTATCTGCAAATGGCAAATTCGTTGTCGCTGTCGCAGAGTCATCAATCTCCTTCCTGGACACTTCAACACTGACTCCTATTGGCCCTGTCATCAAGGGTTATTGGTCGTGGTCAATCTCCATTTCCCCAGACGATAGTTATCTTGCAGCCGGACGATACGACGGTAAAATAGAAATCCTTGATCTTGGCTTGACTCTCCCAGATAAATATGGCCCTTTCCATGTAAGTGTCTCCCCCCTCATTGTCAGGTGAACTACATACTGATGTCCATGTAGGTTTTCACTGACGAAGTACAACAAAATGAGCAACCTTCATTATTGCATGGACACGTTGACGAATTATCTGATCCCAATCTAGTATGAGATTGTTATTTGCGTCACGGATAGAGTCACGTTGACCCCACATATTACAGGAAGATCTCGCTAAATCCAATCCAGCCAAGTCTGGCAGTCATAGCGAAGACGATGGTGATCTCCTCGAGGTATGAGTCCCTTTGTCCTCTCCTCGAAGTTGGTTTCCCATGGTGATCTAGCGTGAGGTACTATCGGGCACATCAGGTCTTCAGTTTAATTATGACGAGGTTGGTGATCATTTCATTCCTATTTTACTTGTGCTGACTCTGTTCAAGCCTCCGTCTCCAACGTCTGACCATCTAAAAGAGAATGAGACACCGCTAGCCAATGTCAGCGCTGTCGAGGTGTCGCAGGGCTATTCAGTATTCAAAAAGTGGCGGCAAAGGAAGATGAGGAGTGACCCCACTTCGCATCACCCTGGTCGACGCTTCGGAAAGTCCCACCAGCCTGCCGACCCTCAATTGCCTTCTCACATCCCCACAAGAGCTCACAACACAGATATGGGTCCTTCGCGGATGGCTGCAGCTGAGCGTAAGCCGGTACGTGCTCTTCCTCGTGGACGATCGGATGCAGTTCTATCTAATATATTATCTTAGCGAACAGTTGCAAGGGCGTTCAGGAAGCGTGAGGTTGGCTTTTCCTCGAGTATTTTTATGCAGGGAACCCATCACACATTTATAGGATAAAAAGCCATCTTCTAAGAAGTACACTGTCCCTAATCAACCAAGTAACGATGCTTCTCATGGTGAGCAGCGTGCTGCAGGCCCGAGTGTGGAGCACACAGTACGTACCTGCTTGTCTGGTGACGATACTGCTCGTCATGACGATTGTACATCTTATTAGACGCTACAATGAGGGAGTGGTAATCCATCTGAATTCCCCACTGCAGGGGTCCACGTCATGGTGTGTACCATCTACTCGCTTTTCATTTGGTAGATGACTCACCATGCATGGGAGGAACAGCATCAACAAGGATCAGACAATGCTACCATCACGATCAGATTGCCTACTATCTCCGTCAGAATACCCAAGTGGATGTTGTGTATTCGCTCAGATGCACATGACGAGACCCGGAATTAATAGGTCGTTTTCCCGCTCAAGATGGTAAACATTGGGATAGCCAATCGATGTGATATCAAGCTCATGGAAAGCCGAAGATGACGGGTGCTTCCTCAGCATCAAGCTAACATCAGTTCTTCGGTGGACCCCCCCACTTTGAGCGCCTACGTACCATCGATGGAGTATATCAGAATTTGCGACTAGATATTAGTCAAAGTCGGGGTATACAAGTGCACCAATAACAAATGAGGGTGGATGTCATCGTACAAAGATCTGTTTACTATTCACGACATGTTCATCCCTCCGTCCACGGTCATCTATCAAAATAATTCAGCATATCACCCTCACTCTACTGATCAGAGAATCAAAACACGAACTTACACATTGTCCTGTCAAGTCAGGGTCAGAAAAGGTATGATTGCTGAAACGAATGAAACGTGTACCAGTTATAAAGTGCGCTTCCTCGGAGGCGAGGTAGCTGATGAGGCTTGCGACGTGTTCCGGTTGACCGTCGACCTTGATGGGTCTGCTCGTGAGGGTCTTCGGATGTGTGAATACAGAGAAGGCAGCATAGGGAATAAGGGACAGACACGCCTACATTCGTAATCCAGCCGACATATTCCTTATCCGCAGCTGCAATGGCCGGAGAGTTCATGAATGCGATCGCTAACGAAACTGAGTATCAATGCAGAGGCCACACACTTATCCAACACTTACCCATTGGCGTTTCAACGACACCGGGTGCGTATGAATTCACGGTGATGTTATATCGTCCAAGCTCCAGAGCTGATGTGATTGGAAACA
This sequence comes from Pulveroboletus aff. viridisquamosus, assembly GCA_038088935.1. Lineage (NCBI taxonomy): Eukaryota > Fungi > Basidiomycota > Agaricomycetes > Boletales > Boletaceae > Pulveroboletus > Pulveroboletus aff. viridisquamosus. The sequence goes on from JBBPJW010000257.1 coordinate 26,264, forward strand.
TGTTTGAGGAATAAGAGGAGCAACGTTCTCACCGGCTGTCTGCGTGAGGCCCCTGACAGCCCACTTGCTGGCGGTATATGGAGTCATCAATGGATATCCTATTTTCCCTGCGATGGCGCAGGCACCAAGTATCCTTCCACCGCGGCCCTGCTTGATCATTTGTTTTGCTGCGTACTTGTAACACAGGAAAGTTCCCCGCGCGTTGACGGCCATCACACGCTCCCATTCATCTACTTCAGCTGAATACGACCCATGTTGTCTCAGCACAAGCGACGAAAAACTTGAAAACGGCCTACTTGATATCAACGACTCCACCTGATTAGGGACGCCTGCATTCGCGACCATCTGTCGAGGGGTATAGTTGAAGGGTCAGAGTCAGCACGCGAGATGACGCACGACGTCCAGACTCCCGAGTTCTTTCGCCACCTCCTGTACCATGTCTTTCACTTGCTCTTCGACTGTCACGTCAGCAGGGACTGAAATCGACTTTTGACCGATCTTGTCAATGTCCTTTGAAACAGCACGCAGCTGGTCGCGTTTGGACGAGACGTCATTCAAAGCGACATCGAAACCGTCTCTGGCAAGACGGAGGGCGATACCACGTCCAATGCCCTGAGCAGATCCAGTGATGAGAGCGACACGTTTGGTGATGGACATGGAACTTCAGAGTGTGGGTGGGAAGGCGCGCCTAGCTGGTCGTGGTGACCAACTGTCCCATCTTCCGTAATGATTCTGGTTTGATAACATCTTACATATGGGCGAGGGATTCGGAGGCGACCATTGCGATCAGGATACCTACAGGATACTCGAGTGGATGTTGTGTACCCGCGCAGATGCGCATGGCGAGATAGGGTGATTCCTGCATGTAAACCTAGTCTGGACCGCAATCCATTGGGACGTTGATCGCGTAGTGCCTTTGACGTTGGTTTGTAGCATCGATCCGAGTGCTACGTCGCCGGGCCTGATCGAATATTGGACCCACCTGGGGGAGCAACACATCTATTGACCGGAGGTGGTGCAAGCCTGCAGACTGTCCGTCTACTCAGACGGCGATGTGTAGCATGCCGACGTGAGCCAGGTGCGGTAAGGACAGGGACGAGACCCTCACAAGGAGCTCATGTTCGTCGGCCCAGCTCGTCGTTGCAGAAATACGGGTAAGACGATGAGGCAAGAGAAGGGCACTCGTATGGTCGATGAGTGTACAGCAGTGTCACGATCTACGACGGACATCGTTAACCCTCTTCTTCCCTGCTCGGTCGTGTCTTGTGTCCATCCCGCCACGACCTCCGTCGATCTATATCAGCATTGGATCCAAGTCCCATCACATTCCCCGGTCCCTATCCCGGCCCCATGAGCAGGGCGTCACTGCTGCTGCTGCTGAAACGCGTTCCAAGCCTCGTTCAACGCCCCAAACACCCCATTGGCAACCATCCGCTGCTCCACCGTCGTATTTCCCGCATTCAGCTGCGACGATAGCTTTTTCAGCAGCTCATTCGTTGCCGACGCTTGGCACCTCCCACTCACCTTGTCCGGATGCACCTTGGCGATCGCCCTCACGTACACACCCTTGACCTGTCCTTTGCTCACCACCTCTGCCATCCCGACTTTACGCCATCCGAGCTCAGGCCAGAGGGTGCTCTCGTCTAGCGATGTAAGGAGCGCCCGGATATTACCCTCCCGGCCGGACTTCCACGCAGCCAGACGTGCGTCAACGGTATCTTTACATGCCAGCCGGGCATCATCTTCCGTTTTCTGAATGTTTTGGGAGGATCGGAAGGCGGTGAGAGCTGCAGAAGGTGGCGAGGACGCAGGCTGAGGAGGTTTACGACGTGAGCGACGCGTAGTTGTGGGTTTCGGCACTGGAGACGCGGATTGGGATGAGTGGCCCGCACTACCTGTACTCCCGCAGTCGGCCATCCTGCGACACCGATCCACACCCCTGACAGCCTCCCTCTTCACGCCCGCGCCCGCCCATTCCGCACCAACGAGCACCTCCCAGGTATTTCGCGCCGTTTCCCACTTCTCGAGCCCCTCGAGTGCCTCAGCACGTCGCCTAAATGCCTTTGAAAGCCCCTCGGCCAGGTCAACCGACGTAGGTAGGCTCCCATTGGACAAGGCGCCACCATCACCCTGCACCGATACGCTCACCTTACCCGTCCCTACATCCACCATCGTCTTCTCGTCGAACGCCGTCCCCGCAAACGACATCTCTTCCACTCCTCCCCCGCCCCCGCTTGCACCACTCACGAATCGTCGAATAATCACCACTGCCTCCTCGCATGCTCTAATCGTCTCCCTCAGCTCACCCACCCTGGACCGTACGAGCGCCACATTCGTCAAGATGGGCACTCGCAGTATGTGTTCTGGCGGCAGCAAAGATAGTGCGCACGTGTATGCTGCGAGGGCAACCGGAAAGTCACCCCGCTTGTATGCATCCGTTCCTGCGGACTTGTGAGATGTTGATGCGGTTAGTACAGATGACGGGATGGTAACCGTGAACGTGCGTAGAGCCTGAGGTGATGCTCGCGAGGTTGATGGAGCAGATAACGTAGACGCACGTGCCCGTGTCGATAACATAGGTGCAGAGACGGACGACTGAATCGAGGGGGGTGGTGCTTGTGCTTTGGCCTTACCACGTCGAAAGGGAGACTGGTAGACGGTAGTGGGAGAATCAGCACTGATGAGGTCAACTTCCTGTTCACGTTCTGTCTGGGGCGGTGATTGCGGCTGAGATTGAGGTTGTAATTGCGAGAAGCGCGAGGGGGGTGGCCGTCTCTCCCTCTGCACAACTCCCTGTCCTCCGTCTTCTTCGTCCCTGAACCCAACTTGAGCTACATTACGACCGACAGTTCGGTCCAGTCGTCGTTGCGGTTCTTCATCGGCATGGTCATGGTCCCGCATCCACCGTGGCCTGCCATTAGAAGCTGATGCACCATTCGTAGCGTTCGCAGCAGTAGTCCTCTCCTCGTACATCTTGACGGCCCTCTCTTTACCCTCCTTCCATAGCGCGTTTGCCTTACTGAACATCCCACGACCGATCTCGCTCGCCTGTGACAACAATTTCTCCGCAGTGATATCGAGTTGAGATTGGGTTTGCGGTTGGGTTTGAGAGACACTGGAGGCGTGAGGATGAGGGTCCATGCGTGTTGGCGGTTGATGGGCCGCTCGGCCGTTCTCTCTCTGTCCGTCGTCATCTCTACGACGTTCGCGCTCGGGGGGATGAAGGGTGGACTCATCCTGGCCTGCTTTGGCGAGTAAGAGTTCCGTTGCAGCCTGTGCGTCGAATCCGTTTTCGTTCATGGTTTTCACAAGGGCTGCGCGTGCATTAACGGGCGAGAAACCCATTTCGACCAGCTGCCCCGTAATGTGTGGGGGCGGCGAAGGGCTTGTGTCCGGTGGGTGAGCGGAAGCCCGTGTCGACATTGACGAGTTCAGAGGGGGTGAATGTGAGTGCGACTGCGTGTGAGACTAGAGGATAATGCATTAAGCGTCAGCATCAATTCACTGACTACAACGCATACAAGAGGTGTCGTACCGCTGGCTTGCCCAGATCACCTAGTATATCATCTTCAGGATGCTCGACACGACTGTCGTGGATACCGAACGTGTCCTCCGCATCCGAGTCATCACCTCCGAGCAGGCCATCCTCGCGATCGCCAAAGTCAAAGTCACCGGGAGTACCCGTCAGCGACCGTGCGGGTACTTGTGGAGGGAGCTGAGACACCTGCGGCTCTGAAGACCCAAATCCGTCGAGATCCAATAGAGTTGTGGACTGCGATACCGGTTCTGGAGTGGTGCGTCCTGGCGCAGATCGTGATTCGGACGGGGGTGGTGAGCTGAACCCGGAAAGACCCCAATCGTCACTCTCAATCGCAGCGCTGTTCGATGGCGACGCTTTCAATGGCAAAGAATTGACTGCCTGCACGCTATCGAACGCGAAATTGAGATCGTCCCCTGCCACCGTGTCTGCTTGGATGGTCGTCGGCGGATGCGGAGTGGAGGTGGCTGTCTGCCCCGCTAGCACGTCGAGTCCATTCCAAAGCGAAGACGAAGGCCCGATTTGAGCAGATCCAGCGTTATTTTGCGCTACCTTTGCTTTCTGTGCGAGTACCGCCCGTTGGGCCATGGTCATATTAGTGTTGGCCCGGTCTGGGTTTCGACTGGCTCCAGTACTGTCAAGTGAAGAAGCAAACAAGTCGCTAAATGCATCTCCTCCATTAGAAATCGGCTGAGGCTGTCGACTTTGCCGACCGTTGAGTTGGTTGTTCGCAATGGACCTGCTAGACGGTTGTGCTGCGGAGAGAATCGAAAAAGCGTCGTACTGTTGTCTACGTGGTGGAATGGCAGTGTTGAGTTTATTTTGTGGTTGATGCGAAGTAGACTTGGCCGGGACTGACGACGTCCAGAGGTCAGCAAACGAATCGGACATGTTCAAAGAAAAGGGAAAAATGAAAGCAACAGCGGATATCGAAAGCACATGCGCGAATGCTTATGTAAGCATATATTAGCTAGACGGCCTTGGGGGACGCGCTCATGCCTCCTTCCTGTCGCCCCCGACCTCGACGTCAGGTACCCTCATCTGCTTCATGCCGTACCCCATCTCCATCATCAGGTCACGGATGTGTTGGTCCGCCTTTGAGCGCACAATATGGGTCAAAATATCGAGGCGTCTTGCATTGGCAAGTATGGCGATATCCGTCGTCGTAAGGCGGAGCGGCCGTCGAAGAGGACAATGATACAATCAAAGACGTAACGACCTTGATCGTCAAAGTACAGCCAGTCTCGGCGTTTGAACGTACCTGCACCGGGGATGTCATACCAGATGAAATATCCGTTCGAGCAGCTTCCTTGGCGCGCGCACTTTCAGCTTCTGCCTTGATACGTCCAACTTCTTCTTGTTCTTTCCGCATCTTTCTTCGCAGCCACGACCGCCCTCTCAGCGCCTTCCTGCATCCTCGCCCATCCTTTTCTTCCTGAGCCTCGTGGGGATGTCCGTCCACCTCCCCTTTCATGGCTTTCGCAGCTCTTTCTACAAATTCCTGTACCGTCCTAGCGGCCGTTCCACCGCTTTGATCTGTACTTTCATCCACTTGATTTGCTCTGCAGTAGCACAGTCTGCCTCCTGACGTGCACGTGCCCGCTCATGTTCCACCTGTCTCCTGCCGTATCGTTTCAGTGAGTGGCCTGTTCCGCCTCCTCGGCATGGTAGAAGACTTCAATATCAGCGAGGGAGGGGCCCGGCAGCGCCGGACGACGATTCCTTGCGAGAAGGACGTTCGCAAGGGTAGTGGCGACCACGTTGCCGATGTCCATCGCGTCGATTTCTCTCTTCTGTTTTTCGAGGTGTGTGTGTGCAATGGAGGGCAGCGGGAAACACATCAGGACCACGGTCGTAGATGAAGGACGAGAGAGAAAACAGGCTATTAATATTGGGTCTTTACCTCGCAGGTGAAGGATACCGCGAAGACGCGCTCTGGAGGACGCGTCGATATGTCATGGTCACCAAGATGGAAGTGCCCAGCGAGTCACCCTGACGGGCTGAGTGTTGTACGGTAAGGTCCACCGCCGCCAAAAATCACTGGCAACGTGTTCTATTCGAGCTGTGAAAGCGCTCAAGATACATGGGGATGAACCCCACAGAGGGATCCGTCACCCCGTCGAGTCAAGTTCTACTATAAGGGCTCGTGGTCTCGCAAGCGTCTCGAATGACAAGAGGGCAAAAGGGCACTCGAATTCCGACCGGCGCAGTGCCCTGTCTTGCATAAATCTAATGGGTGACATATCATACCTTGTCAAGCGAAGGCGAGTGGTATTCACTGAATTCAGACCAGAACCCTGGGGCGACTTCCAGAAGCATATGCGATGCAAGTACTTCGGGAGCGAGTGGAGGACAAATCGTATTACGCGACGAGCACGTTCGCAGTCAGCACATCGAACTTGTACGAGGAGCTGAGTGCGCACCCGTGAGGCTTTATTCCACTGGACAGGGGAACGCGTTAATCGCAACATTCATGCAAAGGCTCTCGTATGACACCATCCCCGCCCCAGCACCTCAGACACGGGAACCTATAATACCCAGCAGCCAACTTCCAAGGGAAGGAGCAAGAGAGTCTGGTATCCGCGCGACAGTCTATAACCCTTACGAACGCGGGGTCATCCATGAACGTCGTGGTGGACCCTGAGACGCTGTTACGCTCCTTCGAGGACCCTGGCCAGCTCTCCTCTGAGCAACACTTCCTGAGTGGCGGCATTCTTGGACGATGTTGTCCAGGTCGGCGCGCTGCGTTATAGTGTCCACAGCGGAACCTCGTGTCTGGAGGATTTGCGTGCGTACTGGACAAAACGTTTTGAAGGGGGTTCTAGGCCTCGCCTTCTGCGGTCGAGGTCTGGATCACCATCTTGTATAGATACAGTGCGGAAAGATCGCCGACGGAGGCTGTCGAATGACTATGTCATTACGTTCGAGTGGGCACAAGGGCGAGCAATGACGTGTTAGAGGCGTGTCAAGGTGCGAGAGAGCTGCAAGGGACTCGTTTCAGACGCTGACCTACAGTGATTGTGAACGAAGATCTACTAAGAGGCTAGTTTCGTTGCGACAAGAAATCCCACCTATAGGGCCAGCATGAGGTGGGATGACCAACCTTGTCACCACCCCCACTGCTGAAGAAGACCGTTTGAAAAGCATGTCGTTTGCTCGACACTCTAAAGCAGTTGCCAGCATTGTGCGAGGTCTGAGTTCCACGAGTTATACAGACAGGATTGGAGCAATAGGTACCGTCAGGGTTGTTTTTGGTGCGGCGTAAGAGGTGGACGACTCAGTAGGAGAAATTGCCATGTTCGCAGTGTATTCAGAACCAGGGCCAGGCTTAGATCCCTCATTGGTCATGCGTGGTGCAGCCTGAAGGACAGCAGTCGCGGCCATCTGGTATGTATAGGTTGGGATCGGTGGTCTGACCTGAAAGTGAGGAAGGCTTTGTGACGCAACAGAAGTCCACTGAGCTGTCCGTAGACGGAAAGGATTGGTGCCCATGCCAGTACTGACTGAGCTAACATAACGTGAGGGAGTATGTACCTGACTGGGAATGGAGGCGGCTTTTGTGGCCATTCGAATCTCGGACTCGATGGCGGCCCGAGCTGTCTGCCAAGCCACCGTGGTAGGAAGGCCTCGAAGCAAAGCACATAGGTCTGAGCATTGGATGTTCCCTTCATGCGCAGGGCACCCAACTCATCCTTGAGAACCCATTCGATGGAGACATCATCTGGTCATATATCTCTGCATGAGTAGCCCACATTTCCCTAGCATCCACCCCCTGAGGAATGAACGCGCGCGGGACAGTGCCAATTTTCCGTGCAATGATGGATCTGGCAAGACCATCCTTCAGCCACGTTCGAATCTTTTCGTCTTCCTCCTCAGTTCGCTCATTGGCATTGGAGGGTGTTGGCATATAAGAGGCGTAAGTGCTTAGGTCATTAGGGTCTGTACCATTGGTAATGTGATTTAATACTCCCTCCGAGAGGAGTAAAATGTTCGATTTGCGTCCACCACTCCTGGTAGTTTTCTCCCCTGATCAGTTCCGGGATGCCGTCAAACTTTACCATGCTTTTGGCGAGGCAACAAATCTCCTTTGTTCGTAAGAGTGCTTCCACATTTCCCTGTGATGTAATGGCGTCGTCAAAGCTTCGAGGCAGGGCTCATAACCTGAAGGGCTGTGACACTTGTAAGCTCGGCCGTGGCAAATACGGACTGAATTCCGACTACCTATGACACTCGTAAGCTGTAGGTAGTAGTAGTATTATTATATATGTCAAGATCGTAAGAGAATGGAATCTCACCTCGGCCGTGGCAAATACGGACTGAGGAGAGAGACTAGTTAGTCCCTCGTCATGTGTGTAATGCAACTGCTAGACAACAAGAGCAAGAGCGGAATCGAGCTGTACAAATTAGTCCAGAGTGACTTTGCCCATCTTCGTGTCACCAACAGGTTCAACCGACAGAAGGACTCGTGGATGGCGTCGCCCTCGACGAGCGAGCCTTTGTTGTGCAGTGGAGGATTGCGAACAAGTACTACGCAACCGCGATCCCCGGTGTATCCGCTCTCCTTGGCTCTCTCCCTTCTTGTTCATTTGTGGCAAAAAGAGAGATACGCCTGTGTGCGCGTGTCCTCCTGGGACTCATGGATCTACTTCATACAGCATTACTGCAACCAAATACATCAGTGGTCTCACTGTGGATCTTAATAATCAGATCAGGGTCATTTTTGCCATCAGACTCCCTTCCACCGGCTCGAATTTGCCTGCAAACATCAAAGAAGACCTAGACTCGGTCACTTACCCGTCTATCGAGAGCTTCGAATATGGCACCGTACGAATGAGCTTGCATCTATCTGCCTCATGCAGCAGTGTTCACTTTCCATTCGTTCAGCATCCCCGGCATATCTCTGACTATCCACACTATGAATTTCAGTTAGACCTTCAGGTTGACTTCATATCACTTGACCGCTCGACCGCATGTCATGAGCGAGCACGCAAGCCTCTCAACGTGACTCACCACACCCGACGAAAATACTTGGAATCCTATCATGCTTCCACGTATTATATCTTGAGACAGTGGCAACTGACAGAACGTAATGCAAGAAAAATCACCTTCACTGTATCATCTCTCAGTTCGAATCCCAGTAACATAATTGCCAATGAGAATACCTTGGCTCTAGCGTGAGGTAGGTCATGGCCATCCAGGCCCGCAGGAGTCTACCCATACACGTGAATGCATGAATATATACTTATCTTTGTGTGGAGTCAGAGCGGGGTCATTCGTATGTCGCGAAACATGATCTAGTGTGATTCGTACACCCATCATAAACCGAGTCCTGCAGCCGAGAGTTGACTTGTGCTGAAAGTTCCCGGAATGAGACCACCGACGGCAGTGAGACAAGTTTCATGAATATCGATCGGTTGCATGGACATCGAGTACCCATGATATTTCGAGCAAGGTTAGGCGCCAACGACACGAGGCATCTACGTGATTGGACTATATTAAGAACGGGGAAGCACACTCGTGGAACAGATTTACGCACCACGACGCTGTAAAGCAGAACACCTCGTCTCTTGACATTTTCACACTGGCGACCGTGTAGTATTTGTGAAGATGCCGTCGATGAGCGCCGGTACGTGATTTTGAGGAGTGACTGCAAGTGTGCTAATGACATGGCAAGACCAAACGATGAAGCTCGACACTGGCAGCTCCGACAGGGTGCGCGCAGTATATTTCCATCCAGACGGAAAACATCTCCTAGGTGGGGGTGATAACGGGATTCGACAATGGCGACTCGAAGATGGTGAACTAGTCCAACAGCAAAGAGGAGTAGACCTGAAGGCTATTTCTGTGTCGAAGAACCAGAAATGGATCGTGTGCGGCACTCCGAATGGGGCGACTATGTGGAACGCAGAGATGAACGAAAAAATCATTAGCGTGGACAACGACGATTTCGTGGGTGCAGTCGATATCTCTCCCGATTCGATGAAATTTGCTACTGGGACCAGTGGAATTGGTGTCAAGACAGGGTGGATCTGGGGTATCCCAGGTGGAGAGAGACTCCTTGGGCCACTCGAACATGACTACGGCATCACCGGGATTAGATTTTCTCCTGATGGCGAACGAATTGCTACTGCCTGCTATGATGGTCCAATCCACATTTTTGACAGCTCACCGTGATCAACATCACTATAGGTGAATCCAATCCAGTCACTCCAATTGTATGGTCAAGCGATGGTTGCAATATTTTTTCAACTTCTCGTGAAAAGAAAATCAAGTGTTTCAACGTCTCCTCCGGATCTCTGCTTGCGGAGTCACCAATACTCGTCGACAACTTGAAAGTCTATTCAGTCGCCTTATCTGCGAATGGAAAATTCATTGCCACTGTTTCAGAGAAATCAGTCTCATTCCTGGACACTTCAACACTCACTCACATCAGCCCTGTCATTGAAGGTTCATGGTCATGGCCAATTTCCATTTCACCGGATAATGGATACCTTGCAACTGGGCAACGGGGTGGGAAAATTGATTTTCGTGATCTTGCTGTGATTCTCCCAGACATTTATGGTCCTTTCCATGTAAGCATTTGTGCTTAGCATGTCGAGTAAGCTTCATACTGACGACCATGTAGGTTCTAGCTGGCAAGGAAAAGCAACAAGGTGAGCAACCTTCATTGCCGCGTGACCATGACGGTGATATGCCTGACCCCAATCCAGTAGGAGATCATCATTCTATCTCTGAGAGAGTTGTGCTGACCCCACACATGACAGGAAGATCCGAGCAAATCCAACCGATTCGAGCCTGGTGTTCATGGCGATGATGATGATGATGATGATCTCCTTGGAGTACCAGTTCCTTTGCCTTTCTTTCCAAATCCAATTCTCACGACGATCTAGCACGAGGTGCCATCGGGCACACCAGGTCCTCAATTCAACTATGATGAGGTTGGTGATCATTTCAATTTCATTTTTAAATTTGTGCTGACTCCACTCGAGCCACCGTCCCCAACGTCTCGCCATGCTCCAGAGGATGAAACACTACCAGTCCATACCAGCACTGCCGAGGTGTCACAGAGCCACTCAATAATCGGAAAGTGGCGACAATGGAAGAGAAGGAAGGATCCCACTGCGCATTGCACTGAGCGACATTCCGGAAAGTCACGTTTGCCTGATCACCGTCAATCACCTTCCCACTCCCCACTGAGAGTGGACAACACGCATGAAGGTCCTTCGAGGATGGCTGCAGGTCAACGCCAACGAGTGAGCACCATAAGAGATAAACAGATCCAATGTGCTTAATATGTCATCGTAGCGAGCCGTCTGGAAACCCGTGATAAAGCCACAGGCTCGTTGTTTCTCGAATGTGTATGCAGAGACTTATTGCGCCCTACAGCCTAAATCTCATGCCAAACATACTGTTCTCAGGCGTCCAAACGAAGGTGCCACTAGTAGTAGACAACATGGGGCAAACCCAAGAGCAGCAGGCTCGGTGCGTCGTTTCTGGTAGTGTGAACACCATCATATTTGCTCACGTCCCACTGGCTACAGCAGCCAAATGATCGATCTCAACATCCCTCGGCAGGGTCCCAGGTAGTGGTGGGTGTGATTCCGTTCAGGTTATAGTGTTAGACTCACGGTAGGTCAGGATGAGGAAGAATCAGGCTATACTACAATTGCAGTCAGGATACCCACGTGGATATTGTGTTTCCGTTCTGATGTGCATGACGAGGCCCATCGTCGATAGGGTGATTTTTTGAACCATTCCAATTCATATAAATTTACTCTGGACCGCAAGCATTGGCAACTCACATATGTCCCATTGTAGTCAGTGGCTCATCAACTAGAGATGGTATGTGCATGTAGACTACGTATCTACTAGGACGGGAATGTACATCCAATGACGGTAGCATACCACGCTCCTGTGAAGTACGCAGCTTGTCATCACAGCCCAGAAATGATATTCGGGGTGAGATGTCTCGGCATGCTCTCACGGGCGCAGGTCAGTCCATTGCTTCAGATTCAGAGACACTCCGGATATCAAAATCTCATCTAGCTCCAACTGAAAACATTCAAAACTGGTCAGACCAACTCACTGGATGTCTTGATAAAAGTAAAGGGAGGATGAAACGATCGCATTGGGCATAAGCTACATTAGTCAAACAGAGGGCTTGTGAGGAAATTGACACCACTACTGAATAGCGATGCGTTGAGGCTGCTGGTCTGGTGTCACCCTGGGGAACGTCAACGTCAGAAGACCATCCCCCATCTTGGCCTTTACATCTTCAGGCTGCCATCTGAGTCAGTATCGATGTCTCTAATGTCAGCCATTCGTGAGGTGACTCACCTTTGTTCCAAAAGGCAGCTGCAACGTCCGGGAGAACCTTCCATGATGACGCTCACGGACAGCGTACCCATCCTGATCATGAGATTTGGAGGTAGAAGATTCGCCAGATACGGTCAGGCGGTTGTGGTGGAGGTCAATGGTAACATCCTCGGACTTGAGGCCAGGCAACTCGAACGTTGCCGTGACAGTGCTGGAATCCTCAGATTCATGCAGGTCAAGTCTAAAGAAAATTTAAAAAAAGCGGGGTGATAAGTAGATTATTCAAGTCGAAGGAATGGGGAAGCTCACCTTGGACGGAATGTATCGAGGGGTTGCTGCCTCGCACGCTGGCCAACTTCGGACGAGGGAATAGTCGGCCGCCATCGGGCACTAAATGCATCGTCAAAAAGACGGTCAAATTCGGCGACGGGGTCGTAGTGGAATGAAACCAGGGAAGACATAGTTGTAGTGCGAGAACTGAGCAGCAGAAAGACTCTTGACTGAGGGGTGTTGGTTGCAAGCAAACACGCCATATTTATATGTTTTGTGGCCTCAGTCCATGGAATTCCAGGAGCATCGTCTAGTAAAGCGTTGAGATGCTGACACGTTTCGAGAAGCTTCCGTTTGGTGTCGAGTTCCCGTTTTGGACAAGAAAGCTATTGACATTTATTTGGAGGGAGACCAGAAAGGAAGTCACGCATGTCCAAAAATGGAATCTAGACTTTGGCAGAAGATGCTCGAAGCGTTCGGTGCTGGCAAGACCGTACTAGAGAACACTCCTGCTATCCAGTTATTCTGTCCTCAATTGGATCCATCAGTGATATAAAACCAAATGTTATTCAACATCGTGAATCCAACCCTCACACTCAGAACTACGAAAGAGCTACACTACAGCGACTGCAATGTCTTCCCTGGTTTCATTCCACTACGACCCCGTCGCCGAATTTGACCGTCTTTTTGACGATGCATTTAGTGCCCGATGGCGGCCGACTATTCCCTCGTCCGAAGTTGGCCGGCGTGTGGGGCAGCAGCACCTCAATACATTCCGTCCAAGGTGAGCTTCCCCATTCCCTCGACTTGGATAATTTACTTATCACCTTGCTTTTTCTTTAGACTTGACCTGCACGAATCTGAGGATTCCAGCACTGTCACGGCAACGTTCGAGTTGCCTGGCCTCAAGTCAGAGGATGTTACCATTGACCTCCACCACAACTGCCTGACCGTATATGGCGAATCTTCTACCTCCAAATCTCATGATCAGGATGGGTACGCTGTCCGTGAGCGTCATCATGGAAGGTTCTCCCGGACGTTGCAGCTGTCTTTTGGAACAAAGGTGAGTCACCTCACGAATAGCTGATATTAGAGACATCGATACTGACTCAGATGGCAGCCTGAAGATGTCAGGGCCAGGATGGAGGACGGCCTTCTGACGTTGACGTTCCCCAAGGTGACACCGGACCAGCAGCCTCAACGCATCACTATTCGGTAGTGTGGTGTCATCGTTCCTCACTCACCTGTAATTTGCAGCTTATACTTAATTCTAATATGATTCTCGTCTTTTGACTTTATGACGTTTCCATGGGGATCAGGCCGTCCAGTGTACCAGCATTGCTGAAATGCTTCGTTATGATGGCCCTTACGCCATTACCCACGCTCATTCCGAGACCTCCACACATTCTTGCACTTCCTTCCACCAGCCACGCCTATCCGACCTTCCGCGTGTCGGCCAACTGCGCTGGTATATATCCTCAGTCCTTCCTTTCACGAAAATGAAGCCACTTTGTGCCCATCTTAGCGGTCGATGGCGTGGACGAAGCCGTCACGGATCGTATCATCGACGAGCGCCGCGTTGGACGCCTCCGGCTTTACCTGGTCCGCGCACCACGGACTGCACATCATGGAGACACGCATTAAGGAGCAAGAACATGAACTCGTTATGGATCCCTGGATTTGAGCCATACACGCATGCGTCACACTCTAGCTACAGTATATAGAGAGAGGCTACCTTCCTCCCCTGTACATTATTCTTTCCCTCCATCACGCCGTACCTTTATCCTGTTCCGTTTCTGAGTGTTTCCACCTCGCGATGGCTTCCGATCAGGAGAGAATATATATAGGGAAGTAGTCTTAAAACACGTCCCGAGGTGTAACTGGGTGGCTAGATCATCAAATTCTACACAACGGTGTCGGAGAGTGCAGGAGCATATTATGACCAATCATAATGACGAGGAATCCTCTACTCGGTGTCAAACACCAATGCCCTGATCTCGATGGACTCTCTCTGGGGGGCATCCGCCGGACTCGTACTGTCGCGGAAGGCCGAGTGCGGCGTCAAACGCGCACTGTCCG
>JBBPJW010000258.1:0-40444 GCA_038088935.1 Pulveroboletus aff. viridisquamosus
GCAAGACTGAGGAAACCTCAGCTTGCACCTCCTGCCTTATATATTGTCAGAGGTCTGTGCACAGACCATGTACAGAAGGTCTACCCTAAAGATGCTATCTGTGGACACCAATAGCTAAAGTAGCTCTAACCTCTAAATAAATATATAAATGAGAGCATGGGGCGGCAATGAGGAGTGAGGCAGTGGCCTTATGGATCAAGGGTGAGGAATGGAAGAGAAGCCACACCATGAGGATGTGGGAGAATGGAAGAGAGCACAGGTAGAGATCTATGAATGCAGCAAGGCTGCCTGTAGGCCGAGGAGATCCAATCTGGATCTCTGCCACAGATCAGATCCTAATCTAGATCAAGAGATCAGATATCATCGGAGGGATCTGGATCTCATCTGAGATCTGCCACATCATGTGACCAATACCTTGTGCAAGGGAATACTCTGAATAAAGGACTTAGCCTTAGCCTAGGGTTTGCCTTATTAGGCAACTCATTCGCATGATCACGTGCAACTGATCATATGACCAGTGCATCTCGTGCTCTACAGTTCCCATGGTCATGTGAGACCATCGTGTTAGGCTTGAGCCATAACAACAAAAGAAATAGCATTCACTACTTGTGGCTATCATTGTTGTAGTTACATCACAATGTTACTCAAGACCCCATTGTTTCTCAATACTCTCTTGGGAGAGCCTAGAACTCAACCTGCAGAGGATCCCCTTGACTCTTTTGAAACAAAAGAACCCTCAAACCTCCACCCTAGTTCATCAGAAGATAATCTTTGTAACCTCTTTTTTTTTCTCCACAGAAGACCAAGACCAAGATCATATTCTAGCACATGAACTTTCTTCCTTCCTACAGATCCCACAAGAATCTACCCTGCCTTTCCCTACTCCCACCAGATGCCCCTCTTTCCCCTTCCCTCAAAATCTCTCCCCTTTAACATGTTCAACTTTTCTATTCCCACTAAATCCATGGAGCTCTGCCTTGATACCCCAGAATATTATAATGGTGACTGAAGTAAGGTGGAAGCCTGGCTGGACTCAGTCCAGTTCTATCTTTTTGTAAATGCCACAGTCTATAAATTTATTGAGAAAAAAATTGCCTTCACTCTTTTTTATATAACTAAGAGTCCTGTTTTTTCTTGGGCAATTACCTATTATAAAATGTGTATCACCAGTATGGTGGTATCTATGGGATCTTTTAGCAGCTTCATCAAGGCATTCAACATCTCCTTTAAGAAGCAAACTGGCTTGCCAATACTCAAATGTGCCAAAACAAAAAGGGAAAGTAAATCCCCTTTTTTACTGAGTATACCATGGAATTACAGAATCATGTGGTTTTGGCTAATATCAAGGATAACAACATTCTAATCACCTACTATAAAGCCAGAATTTCCCTCTGGCTATTTTATTGAATTAAAAACCTTGACAAGATCCCATATACTATAGAAAATTGGTATAACAAAGCCATTCACTTCCAGGGAACCTCTGACTATACCAAACTTACTGAGCTATATTGCAAAAATCCCAGAACTCACATCTGGACCCCTAGCAACCCCTTGACCACCCCCTTAGATTAAAAAAGACCCAAACACCATGAACATTGACTTAGTTAGGCTAAGTAAACTGACTTTCCAGAAATAAGAATGATGCTTTAAGCTTAGTTTCTGTCTTTGATGCAGGAAACCTGGCCATAATGCAGCCACCTGCTCCAACAATTGCCCCCTAGTCTTAACCAACAACTTTACTGCATCCCCAGCAAGAAAATCAGTTAAAAAGGTTACTGCTGAAGAAGAACCAGCCAAGATTAAAGAGGCTAGTGATAAAGAACTGGAATTTGGTAGAGTTGGATTGAATTATTAAAATAAAGTATCTCTCCTACACAAGATGCTCCCTTCCTTTTCTGCATGCCTGTACTAGTATTATCATTTAGAAAGTCAATGAGAATCTCTGTACAACATTCTTTACCCTTATGTTTGAGACTAGTTATAGACTCCTCTGCCCTGGTTGATAGTGAAGCACAAATCAATTGCATCAACTAGAAGTTCATTTTCCATCACAAGTTCCCCACAACCTGACTTCTTACTTCTCTCAATATCTGCAATGTTGATTCTTTTCTCAACAAGAAGGGCTAAATCTGTTATGGCTCCAGCCTAACACGGCAGTCACACGTGACCGTGGGAACCATATGCCATTCAAGGAAACCCTAGGCTAAGGTTACGTTCTCATTATTTAGTATTTCGGACAAACATTCCCTGCACAGGATGGTCACATGATATGGCAGATCTCTAGATGAGATCGTGGTAGAGATCTAGATAGATCTCCAAGGCCTCATGGTTGCCATGCCATATTCATAGATTGGATTGGTGCACTTCCCTTCCATTCCACCCATATCCTTATGGTATGGCATACTCTTCCATTCCCATCATATTAGATACATGAGGCCACTGCCTCACTCTCTATCCCTGATCCATGCTTTCCCTTTCATATATCTATTATGGGTTAGAGCTACTTACACTATTGGTGACCACAGATAGCTAGACATTAGGGTAGGCCTTATGTAGTTGGTCCATGTGTGGGCCCTGGCAATATATAAGGCAGGGACTGAGACCGGGTATTCCCCAGTCTTACTCTTTTGATCTTTACTGATTTATACAAGGGGAAACTCAGATCTTTGGTCTGTCTCCAAGGGGGGGATCCACCTTAGCTCTCTGGGGCTGTACTCATTTGGTTGCTGAGCCCACTAGGCTTTATACAGAACCATCTTAGCTTTCTTTATGTCAGCCTAGTTAGGGGCCACTAGCCAAAAGCCCTAGCAGATCAAGACACGAGGTGCTCACCAAGGAAGACATGAGATACAAGGACAGGATGGCTAGTCAGCCATTTCAAAATCACCTGCATGTGTACTATACTTCTCTAACTGGAAGGAGTACCCACTTGGTCTCTTGCCATATTATGGCATGTGGAAGAGAAACTTTAATTCTAGGACTCCCATAACTCCAAGCCACAAATCCCAGTGTAGATTAGATGGCCAACTTGCTCACTATTACCACCACCTTCAATGTCTTAAAGGAGCTCTACTGCTCTATTTCCACATAACTTTTCCTCTAATAACATTGGATAAGGAAAACCATCTTGAAAAATAATGACCACCTGGTCCACTACCTCAATAATAAATCCTCCAACAAATACATTGATAACTGCCTCTATGAATGGCATTTCTGTCATGCCATCAACTCCTATTCCACATTACTCCTCTTAGTAACAGTGGAAAAACTCACCACCTCCACAGAACTTACCATCAAAGCTAAAAAGGCCAAATCCAAGACCACCCTTTTCTCTAAGTACCAATAATATGCCACTGTCTTTTCAGACACCTCTAAAACCCTAGACAAACACCCCCTGTCTAGACCCTATAACCATGAAATTAATCTTAAAGAAACTTTCATATTCAAAATTGGAAAGGTCTATTCTCTTTCCACCTCTAAATGACTAGCTATGGGGAATTTATCAAAAAAACTTCTATTTGGGCAAGATCTACCCCTTTAACTCCCCTTAAGCATAATTCTTCTTCTTTATCAAAAAGAAGAATAACAAACTTTATCCCTGTTGAAACTATAGATATCTTAATAAACACATGGTCTGTAATGCCTATCTTCTTTTCTTTATTTCCAACCTTATTAACAGGCTTCAAGAAAAAAAGCTCTTTATCAAATTCAATGTTTAATGGGGCTACAAAAATGTTCACATTAAAGATGGATATCAATGGAAAGCAGCCTTTATTATACATAAGGGTCTTTTTAAACCCATGGTGATATTCTTTGCACTTAATAACCCAGCTTTAAAATTTTAATGGCACTTCTAATTCTATGGTTACTAATGCCATTGATCTCTCTGTTCATTTTGAAACCAGTGATACCACTTTGATGACATTTTATATTACTTCTGTTACGACTCTGAGAATCAGAGACTACACCTAGACTATGAGGCGAGGGGGAGGAACACTGAAGAGGAAAACTACTTTGAGGATCTGGAGGGGACAACCGAGTGGTTGCTGCAACATAGTAACTGCGAGGAGGACCCGGAAGAGACTCTTGCTCTTGACTTCTAGAAACTGCCTGCCACTGAAGGGCCTGATTCTCTGAGAAGGGCTATCTTGTCGACGACCAAAGCTGCAACTTGCCAACTACAAAAATGATAAAGTCTGGAGAGACTTTACCACCAGTAGCCAGCCTTTATATACTATCGTAAATGGTGCACGGACCATGTACATCCGTGTCTACCCTAAACTAGTATAGTAAGCTGGCCAATAGCGTAAGTAGTGCAGCCTCGCATGTATCGTGAGGAGAATGCATGGATCGGATATGAATGGATGTGGGGGAATGGAAGGTAAGGGGTGAGGTAACAGCGAGGACGGGGATCTCTGCCACAGATGAGATCCAATCGGAGATCCGTCAGATCCCGATGAGATCAGATCCATGAGATGAGATGGGATCGGGAAGATCCAGAGATAGCCTCGTGTCACTAACCTTATAGGTACTCGTAGAAGTATTGCCTTAGTCCTAAGCTAGGGTTAAGCCTGTTATGGTATGGGATTCCCACGATCACGTGAAGTTGAAAGTGGTCGTTGCATAGATTGCAACAACTTCATTGAATGAATCTAGTTCTTTTGTTCTAAGATACAACTGACTTGCTTACTACAATCCATTGATTAACTGGGTATCAAGTTATATCTCATTTTGCCCACCTAAACCAAACATACCCAATATTTCTAAGCTTACCTCTGCAGCCTCTGGTCTTTCTGACCCATATTGACTACAAATCTGATTTACCATGTTCTTCTGACCTCAGATCTCTGTCAATTGAGTTACTCAGCTCATTAGCATTCACATGTGCCTGCAGCCTCAATGGCTCAGTCCCATTTTATCTGAAACTTTATCTTCTGGAGAGTCATCTCTGTTCTCCCTCCATTGTCTCTTCTTCAGCCAACTTTTCTGATGTTTCTCTGGAATACCACAACTTTGCTGATGTTTTTAGCAAAAGCAAGGCTTCCACTCTTGCTTTTTATTGCAAGTTTGACTTAAAGATTGACCTGGAAAAAGGTACCTCTCTGTCTATTGGCACCATCTATTTTCTTTTACTCTCTGAGCTTGAAGTACTTGGAACCTTTCTAGATAAATATCTCACTACCAGCTTTATCTGATCTTTTGCATCTGCCCATGTTGCCCCTGTCCTTTTTGTCCAGAAAAGGGATGATTTACTCTGGCTGTGTGTGGGACTCAATAAAATTACAAAAAAGGACTGCTACCTGTTACACTAGGCCCAGGTAGGGTCAGGCATTGTTATGGCTTCTTGCTGTTCTAGCCTTAATACTTAATATGCTCCTTGGTGAATGCTTCTATCCTATCCTGAATAACTAGTAGGGCTTTTAGCTAGTGGCCCCAAACTAGGCAATGAGAAAAAGTGAGACCACTACTCTTGTATAAATCAGAAGCCAGCAGGAAGTAGCTTATCCTATATAACCAGCTAAGAGGTCAAGAGAGCAAGACTGGGTTTCCCCAGCTTGCACCCCCTGCCTTATATATTGCCAGTGCATGTGCATGGACCAAGTACAGGGAGCCTACCCTAAACTATGCTATCTATGGACACCAATAGCACAACTGGCTCTATAGTAAGTAAGGAGAATGCATGGGGTGGGAATAAGGAGTGAGGCAGTGGCCTCATGGATCAAGGGTAAGGAATGAAAGAGGAACCAAATCATGAGGATGTGAGAGAATGGAAGTACACTGGTTCCAGTCTATAAATAAGGCATGGCCACCTTAAGGCTGAGAAGATCCTATTTGTATTTCTGCCACAGATACAGATTCTAATCTAGATCCTAAGATCAGAAATACTCTGAATATAGGACTTAGCCTTAGCCTAGGATTATTCTTATAAGACATCTCATTTGCATGATCATGTGCTCCTGGTCACATGACTATGCAACCATTCATATCATGTGCTCAACAGTTCCCATGGTCACATGCTGTGAACCATTGTGTTTACTAGTTGCATAACAGGCATAGACCTCAGAAGAGGGAACTACAAGGAAGTGAGCTTGACAAAGGGTTAGCTTGTGGACAAGGAGTGGTGTGATACAAGAATGACACTGGAGATGCTTAAACAAAGAGTTGAGCTATGACAGGGACACTGGCCTGTAGAGTATAATCAATAACTGGAAGTTGATGGAGGTCAAGGGGTTCTCTCTTGTGCACCAATGTGTGAACTAAGAAGGATGGATTACCAAAAGACCATAAGGTTTGAGGTAGCAAGAAGGCTTCAGTACAAGCATAGAAGAAAGTTGAAGTAGAGAGGTAAGAAGTAGCATAAGAAGAAAAGAGGCAAAGTACACTACTTTATAGTACAAGGAATAGAGTTCAGACTCAGTTGGATAAGTTGTAAGAATGATAAATGCTAAGTAAGTGATCTGTGTGGAAACAGTTGGAACATGAGAGAAGCAGTCTGCTTGTAAAATGGGATAACTCATGCAAGAGAAGTGGATCATGAGTAATAGTGGCTGAGTCAAGGAATGTTCTGAAATAGAAGAAGGGGCAGGTTCCTGAATATGAACAAGAAAGCATCTGAGATATGTAAAGATAAAACTATGGCAAGGAAAAAGGAAAAAGAATAGAGAAATCATAATACTACCCACTTCTGAGAATCTCCAACCTTCTTGATGCTTTAAGCCATGTAACTATCTATACCAAGCTTGACCTTTACCATGCTTATCATCTGGTCCACATTGCTAAAGGTAACAAGTGGAAAACCTCTTTCCACACATGTTATGTATTTTATAAGTGGCTTGTAATGCCATTCAGTCTCACTAATGCTCTTGCAGCTTTTTGGTGGTTCATTAATTCAATCTTTGCTGACCTTCTTGATATTACCATTATTATCTATTTAGATGATATCCTTATCTTTTCTGCTGACCAGACTTCTTATTCCAAGCATATTCATAATGTTTTTCATAGGCTCTGAAACCATGGTATTCATACCAAACCAGAGAAGTGCAAGTTCCATACTGACTTCACTGGGTACCTTGGCTAATAGCTCTCCTCTTCTGGGCTGACAATATCTTCTGACGAAGTTAAGGCCATCCAGGATTGGCCTGAGCCTCATAAAGTTTGAAATATTCAATATTTCCTCAGTTTTGCTAACTTCTATTGCCATTTCATCTAAGCCTACTTCAAAATCATAGCTTCCCTTACCTGCCTTACTTGTAAGGCTACTTCCTGGAACTTTAACATCTCCTGTCATGCTGCTTTCTGGCACCTCAAAGACACTTTCACCTCTGCCTCTATTCTTACCCATTGGATTTCAAACACTCCACTCATTGTTAAGACTAATGCCTCTGATTATGCTATCACAGATATTTTTTTCACTCTAATGTCCAGATGATGGAGTTTACCCTGTTGTATTCTATTTATATTTGCTCTTTGCATCTGAACTCAACCATGACATCCACAATAAGGAACTTCTTACCATCTTTGAAGCATTTAAGATCTGGCTGTTATGACTCTGGAAACCAGAGGCTACACCTAGACTGTGGATGAAAGAGAAGGAACACGAAGTAAACTCTAGTGGTGGCTCAATCGAGGAGCAACTGAGGATGACTCTGGAAGAGGAAGACGAAGAGGACTTGAATGAGACATGTGTGCAAGACTGCCTAGATCCTGTGCTGCTGAAGGGCCTGGTTTCCTAAGAAGAGCTTGATCTTCAAGCCTAAACTGCCTATGCTTCAAGTGATAAAGTCTGAGGACTTTACCACTATGAGCTGGCCTTTATATACTACTCTAAGATGTGCACAGACCAGGTACATCCGTGTCTACCCTGAAGTTGTACAGTAAGCCGACCAGTAGCATATAGAGAGCAGCCTCGTGTAGGCCGTGAGTGGAATGCATGTATCATATATGAATGAAGTGGGGGAATGGAAGGTAAGGGGTCAGGACACAGTGAGGACGGGGATCTCAATCCACAGATGAGATCCATTGGCAGATCCATCAGATCCGATGAGATAGATGAGATCCATGATCGGGGAAGATCCAGGGGAGATCCAGGGAAGACTTAGGGAAGATCCCTAGATATGCCTCATGGTCACTAATCTTATGAGAACTCATATGTATATGCCAAGTCCTAAGCTAGGGTTTAGCCTGATAAGGGTTGGGATTCCCATGATCACGTGAGAGTGAAAGTGGTCGTTGCATTGGTTTGCAACACTGGCATTATTATCTTGAAGGTTCCAGTACTCTGGTTAATGTTGTTACTGACCATAAAAACCTCAAGTATTTTGCTACAACTAAGTTCCTGACTTACTGGCAAGCCTGGTGGTTGGAATTCCTCTCCCAGTTCCATATGTTCATTCATTTCCATCCAGGCCACCTCAGTGCTAGGCCTAATGCTTTGACTAGATAACAGGATGTCTTTCTCAAAGAAAAGAATAACAAACACATTTATATCAATCTATATAATCTCCAACCTGTCTTTATGCAAGAACAGCTTACTACCTCACTCTGGGCTTTCTTCTTAGCCACTCTGGTCTTCTGGTCTGCTATCCTTATTGACTTTGAATTACTTTATTGTGATATTTTCTTAGTGCTTTCTTCTAATTCTCTTACCTCTGTTTAGCACTCTACTCCTCAGCCACCTGATTCTTATTGGTCTATTAACTCAGGAGGTTTTCTATGCCTAGATAATCAGATCTGTGTTTCAAATATTTTCAACCTATATCTTCAAGTCCTTCATTTTAAGCATGACCACCCCCTATCTGGTTACTTTGGACAGAATTGGACCTTAGAGCTAATTCAATGTGATTATACCTGGCCTGGCATTTGAGCTTTTATCAAAGACTACATCTTCTCTTGTACAGCTTGTTATCATGCCAAGATACCCCATTATAAGCCCTATAGCTTCCTAAAGCAGCTCTCTATTTCTGAGAAGCCATGTAATTTCATTTCAATGAATTTTATTGAGCAACTCCCTGCCTCCTCTGATTACTCTGCAATTCTTGTCATTATAGATTGAATATCAAAGCAGTGTGTTACAATTCCCCTATTTTTTTTTCCTTTTCCTTACCTTAGTTTCATTTTCATGCATTTTGGACACTTTCTTGTTCCTGTTCTGGAACCTTCCTTTTCTTTCATTCCAGAACATTCCTTGACTAAGCCATTATTATTCATGATCTGCTCCCTTCACATAAGTCATCCAGTATTACAAGTGGACTGCTTCTCCCATATTCCATCTGTTTTCACATGGATCAGTTATTCAGCATTTGTTATTCTTATAACTCATCCAACTGAGTCTGAACTCTATTACTTGTACTATAAAGTAGTGTACTTTGCCTCCCTTCTCCTTATGTTACTTCTTACCTCTACTTGCTCCTACTCCTGTACTGAGCACCTCCTTGCTGTCTTGAGTCCTCTATAGTCTCCTGGTAATCTATTCCTTCTTAGTTCATGCATTGGTGCACAAGAGAGAACCCCTTGAACTCCATCAATACCAAGTTGTTGATCATACTCTGCAGGCCAGTGTTCCTGTTATTGCTCAACTCTTTATCCAAGTACTTATGGTGTTGTCCTCATGTTATACCATCCCTTGTCCATGAGCTGACTCTTTATCAAGCTTACCTCCTTGTAGTTCCCTCTTCTGAGGTCTACACCTGACTCTACCCAGGCCTAGTGTAACATAGTGCATCTTTATTTCTACAGATGATAAGATAACCTCTTTGAAGCCTGCTAAACTCTTTTTGCTCAATGTGTTCTTCAAACACAGAGTACTCTACCATATTACCTCTAATTGCAGTTCCAAGTTCATCTCCCACTTCTTCCATTCTTTGAAACAAGCCCTCAATATCCACCTCCACTTTATCTCTGCTTGAGCTCAAAAGTATATCATTGACCTCAACTTACTCCATGAATTCCTTTGTAAAGAGATAGCTGCTGCTCAGAAAAGATACCAAGTTTTTACTAATGCCTGATAATCTCTGGCACTGGACTTTAAAATAGATGACCAGTTCTTTGTCAAGGCTAAGTACATTAGATCTACTGGATCTTCCAAGAACCTTGTAGGTCCTTATCCCATTATTGCACAAGCAGGTTCTTTCTCCTTTATAATCTGTTTCCTGGAGAATTGAGGTTCATATATCCAATCTTTCATGTCTTTCAATTAAAATCCTGTCTTCAATATCATCTCTAACCACATCCAGCCACCACTGCCACCAGTTAAGATTGATAGAAAACTGGAGTTTGAGATCTTCAAGATTCTTGACTTAAAGATAGGTCATAAGTTAAGAAACTGCAAATTACTATATTTGGTTAAGTGGTTAGATTACAAAGGTACTAATGAGGAAATCTCATGGCTCCTTGCTATTAATTAGATCACACTTCAGAGATTGTTGAAAAGTTCCATCTCCATTACCTGAAAAAACCTGGACCATATTATAATCAAATTGAGTTTATTGGCCTAGTGACCTAGTCACAGGACCTTCTAACTACTCAATGGTCATTTTCTCAACCTCCTTCTCTGCCACCTGCCCCAATCCCATCTTTACATCCTTATTCTCCATCATGTAATCTCTCTAACCTCCACATACAACTTCATTAGCTCTTCTGCTATTTTATCTACCTCTCCATCCTCCAGCTTATTCTCCAACTCCTCCCTGTCCTTTTTCCCTGCCACCCATGCCCTATTAAGGACATCAACCAGCCATCTCATCAGCCAGTTCTGATATCTTATCTTCTGCCATGTTTTCCACCCATCTCCCTTATTGTTGCCTTTATCAAGCAACATCCTTTAGTCACCTGATAAAGGCTCTTCTTTATCTCCTTCAAGTTTGCCTTATCTCTAAGCACCTCTTTCTCCTACTCTTTTCTCCAGCTTCTTCTGACCAGGATGGTCATACCTTATCTTTGCCTTTATACAGATAAGACACAATGTTGACTTGCTAGTGCATATTTCATAGTCAAGCCCTTAGTTGTTGCACCTCTAGCACACCAGAGTCTCCTCTGCCCTCCTCTTGCTCTTGTCATTGCTTAACCCCACCTGGGCTTGGTAAAGTTAATCTGCCTAAAACAAGATTAGTTTTCTAGATGTTTATTAGCATGTTCTATACTCACTCTTCTATGGGCCACATTTTTAGCCTCTTGCTTCTTCATCTCCTTAGACTGCCATCTAGCAACCTCCTTCACTGCCCTCTGAGCCTCTTCTGCTCTCTTCTGAGCCTCCTTCTTCTTTCTTGCCTTTTTTTACCATTTCCATTTAGCATACTTCATGTCACCATATTCCCTGTTGTTCTCCAAGTGCTCTTTGAGATTCTCATCAGACCAGGTATGGATATTGGCAAATAAGGACATTTGAAGAGAGTTGTTTAAGTAGCTTTATCAAAGTGGTATTTTTTTATTATGGGCTCATGATCAACTAAGACTCCAACACTTACTCTGACTGTGCACTAAATAAGGTCATGTATTTAAGGCCTTTAGAGGTTCAGGCCTTAAGAGGGAAATAGTGTCATATCCTGTGCCACTAAGTCAACTCTGTTCTATCTCCAGTGCAATTCTGGTTGCTTTTATGTTTAAACTATGTATTATTTAGTTTTTTTTACCTTTATCTCTTTCTACTTAATAACATCTACAACTTTATATATGTTAGCTTCAAGACATTCTGATACAACTCTATAGTGATTCCAATCTCACTTATTTATATCCAGGATCCATTGGCACCTGCTTTTGCTTCTGAGATAACTCCTGTCTGATCTTTTTTTTCTCTTAGATAATCCACTTCTTCAAGATATAAGTACTATAGCTTAATATCTTGTACCTTAGTCTAAATATCAACATAACCCAGTGCTTTCTTCTTCTGTTCTGAACCTTTCCTCAACCTTATAAGCAGGATCTATGCCCTTATACCTCTAAATTCAAGTTTCTACAACTTACTTCAGCTATCATGACTGGCCTGGGTAGAAACTAATATAGATCTTTATGCATGTTTTCTAGTTCAAGGTTTAAGAAAGGCTTAACTATGGTTAGCCTTAGGTCAAGGAGTGGTGCAAATGCAGAACAGCACTATAAGCCTCTTGGTAAAGGTAGAGGCAAGGAAGGAATGCTGTGACCTGCTGAGACAAGAATTTTGATATGGGTAACTACCCATCCTGCCTTGATACTCAAGTTGACCTTGGTGGATGCTTCTAAACTATCCTTGGTAACTGCTGAGGCTTTTGATCTAGTGGCCCCTAACTAGGCAAAGGGAAAGAATGAGACCACTACTCTTGTATAAACCAGTAGCCAGCAGCATTGAGAGTTCAGCCTATATAACCAGCTAAGAGGTCAAGAGAGCAAGACTGGGTTTCCCCAGCTTGCACCCCCTGCCTTATATATTGTCAGGATCTGTGCACAGACCATGTACAGGAGGTCTACCCTAAAGTATGCTATCTATGGACACCAATAGCACTACTGGCTCTATTAAATAGGAGAGGGGAAAGCATGGATTGGATATAAGGAGTAAGGCAGTGGCCTCATGGATCAAGGGATTGTAATGGAAGAGAAGCCACACCATGAGGATGTGGGAGAAATGGAAGGTGCACTGGTTCTCAGATATAAATGAGACATGACCACCATAAGGCCTAAGAAGATCCCATCTGAATCTTTGCCACAGATTAGATCCTAATCTAGATCTCATCTGAGATCTGCCATATCATGTGACTGATACCTGATGCAGGGAAATACTCTGATATTAGGACTTAGCCTTAGTCTAGGGTTATCTTTATAAGGCAACTCATTCACACAATCATGTGCTCCTGGTCACATGACTATGCAACCATTTACATCATGTGCTCAACAGTTCTCATGGTCATGTGCTATAAACCATCATGTTTGCTAGATGTGTAATACCATCCAAATAATTAAGAAAAGTCTGTGAAAAACCTATTCTCTACCATCTGAAAAAGCAAAGTTTCTGCACCAAGAGAACCCAATTGGTATGACACAGAAGAGAGCAGCAAGGGGTTGGAACAGGACATTTAGTTAGGTTTATCAATTCTCCAGTCTCCATAGTTAGATCCATTACCCCTCTATTCAAGTATGGATTACCCTCAGGATTTGTTATATGTCACTTGGAAAGAACTCCACCCCCAGAATCCCCAGCAAGCTCAGTGGGTACCATTCTCCAATTTACTTCCACAAGAATATCAATTTAGAATGTCTGGAAAGGCATTGAATTTTGAAGAAAGATTGAAGAAGTTGATAGAAGGTAAGAAAATCACTAACCTAGAGAAGTGGGATAGCAATAGAAGAAAATGGAGGTTATGGGCCATAAAGATGAGGGTATGGGCTTTAGAGCAGGAATGGAAAAGTAGGAAAGGGCTTTTAGCAGCAGTGCTATCAAGGTTAGAAGGGAGTGCAGCAGAGTTTGCCCAGATTATAATGAAAAAGTATTTGGATCTAGAAAGCTCCACTGATAGTCAGGGACAAATTAGAGAAGATGAAGCCTAGCCTCTTTTTGGAACTCTTTGGGCAGAGATTAAGAACTACTTCCACATTGAGGAACTAGCCCATGAATCCTTAAAGAAACTGGAGGCTCTTTCTCACTTTTTTTCCATTAATAATTATCTTCAGAAGTTTGAGATCCTGAGAAAAGACTTGGAGATCTCTTTGGAGCATACTATACAGCTTATAAGGAGACAAGTCCAGTATATGATCTACTTATAGGCCCTCTTACAAGGATTTAAGGGGAGTTATAATAAACAAGTAGAACAATTCAGAACCATAGGACAAGCCTTTAAAAGGTTGGTAGTTGAAAGAGGAAACCTGTCTATGAAAAAGTTCCAATCAAGATTTAGCAGTCCTCAAGGTCCTTTCCCTTCCCAAAATTCCAGATTTTCTCCCTTCAATCCTAACAACCAATTTTACCCCAAACCCCCATGGAACTCCCCTTCCAGATTCACTGCTATAGAAACACAGCATGGACAAGGAGCTCTGATGAATATTGGATAACAAAACTTTCTTATGATAAAGGAGTGTTTCAAGTGTCACAGGAAGGAACACTTGGCCAAGAACTGTCATTCAAATTTTTCTTTTATCCCTTTCAAGAACTTTAATCCTCAATAGTGATCTCATATAGTACACTATGGGGACTTCTCCTCTAAGCTGGATGCACATGGCTGGTACACAGCCAAACCAATAGACATGTGCAAGCTCAAGGCAGAAGCAAAAAAGGAACAATTAGCTCATATTTAGGAAATCCAGGAACAGACCTGGTCCTCTGTAGAAGAAGCAGAGGCTTACTTTAGGGACAAGTTCACCAATGAGGCAAAGCAGGATTTTTAAACAGGGTCTTGACCAATCAAGCTGATTAAGATCCTTCTTTTTCTAATAAATGTTTTTCCATAGATACTCACAATAGCTTTAATAGCATTTGTAGAGTGGACTCTAATAAATTAATTTTCTAGTTTTACCTCTAAGAGGTCTCAAAAAAGCTTGGCCACAGGTAATAAAATGGTGCTTAATTCCTCACAAAAAGAAAAAGAAAATTAGTAAGCAATTCTTTCTCACAAGCAAGCACTCATATTATAGATTATAAAACCCTCAAAAAAGAAACATTAAAAACATATGCAAAAAATAAATTTTATATAGAAACAAAAGTAAAAGGATTGGTAAGCCAACCATTATGGAAATGAAAGAAATGGCATAAAATAGGAACTATCTTTGCACTCATCAATTCAGGAGCTTCAATCACTTTTGTAGACAAAGGGTTTGTAAAAAAATATAAAATTGACAAACTCCTATTATGCAAAAATATCCAGGTCATTAATATGGATGGGTCAAGAGGTAACATAGGAGAAGTCAAAACAAGGGTAATTCTACAAATCCAAGTAGCTAAGAAAAACAATCAGCAACATAAAGAAGCAATTCAAGCCTTCATTACTAATCTAGGAGGATCAGTACTAACACTAGAATATAATTGGTTAAAAAGGCATAACTCAAACATTGATTGAGTAAATAAGACTATGGAATTTGCATCTGACTCAATTCCTATTAGAACAATATCAGAGAAAGAAAAGGAACTTTGAGAACAGGTGCCCAAGGATTTCTGGGACTATTTAGGTATCTTTTCCCAGAAAAAATCAAAGTAAATGCTGGTTCAAAAACCATGGGATCACACAGTAGAGCTTAAAAAAGACTTTGTTCCAAAGAAAGGTTAAGTTATTCTACTTTCTGATTCAAAGATGATGGAAGTTTAGGAATTCATTATAAAGGAATTAGCAAAAGGGTATATTCATCCTTCTAAATTCCCACAGATCTCACCAGTGTTCTTCATTGAAAAGAAAGATAGAGGAAAAAGAATGGCTATTGATTATAGGTACCTTAATAGCTGGACCATCAAAAATTCTTATCCACTACCATTGTATTCCACCCTTATTGACTGCCTCAAAGGTATAGATCTCTTTACTACTCTTGATCTATAATGGAGATATAACAATGTACATCTACATAAAGGAAATGAGTGAAAAGGGGCATTTATCACCCCAATTGGAGCATTTGAGCCAGTAGCCATGTATTTTGGAATGTGCAACAGTCCTGGCACATTTCAAAATATGGTCAATAACATCTTTCATGACCTCTGGCCCTTTATTCTCATCTACATTAATGACATCATTATCTTCTTTAAAGAAAAGACAAAGACTAAACATGCACAATTGGTCCATATTGTCTTAAACAGACTATATACCCATGATTCGTTCCTCAAACCATCAAGTGCCACTTTATGCAAGAAAATGTGGATTATATAGGAATAGTTATCTCTAAAGACAGGGTGGAGATGCAAAAAGGAAAAGTTCAGGCCATTATAGATTGGCCTATTTCTCATACTCTAAAGCAGGTCCAAGTTTTTCTAGGGTTGGCCAATTACTATCATTGATTCATTCAGGTGTTGGGGACATTTCACATTCTCTTAATGATCTTACAAAGAAAAATACCATCTTTATATGGACAGCTTATTATCAAACTGCCTTTGATTACCTTAAAAAGATCATGTTGATAGCACCCTTCTTGGTCTATCTTAACTCTTTGTGTCCAGTTTGTGTTGAGACAGATGCATCTGACATTTCCACTGGTGCTGTTCTCTCTTATCTCATTGATTGTGACTGGTGACCTGCCACCTTTCTTTCTTATTCACTATTAGAGGCAGAATGCAATTACCCCATTTATGATAA
This sequence comes from Pulveroboletus aff. viridisquamosus, assembly GCA_038088935.1. NCBI lineage: Eukaryota > Fungi > Basidiomycota > Agaricomycetes > Boletales > Boletaceae > Pulveroboletus > Pulveroboletus aff. viridisquamosus. Next base: position 16,233 of record JBBPJW010000258.1, read on the forward strand.
AGAACTCCTGGCAGTAATATATGCACTTAGAGAATAATGACATCTTCTCATCAATCACACAGACTTTGAGATTTAAACAAACCACCAGGCTTTGAAACATTGGTGGAAACCACAGGATCTGTCTCCATATCAAGTTTGATGGGTTAAAACACTTTATGGAGTATAGATTTACCATTATTTACAAGTCTGAACCCTCCAATGGGTGAGCTGATGCTTTATCTCATCAAGCAGATCATGGAGACATTTTGCATGAACCCAATTTGCAAGTTGTTGTACTTGCTCCTTCATTTTTTCCCATCCACCCTATTTTTCTTTCCAATTCTTTCCTTTTCAAGGTTATCAAGGCCTTCATTTTGCTGCCCCATGACTTTTCAGGGTTATGTTATAATTCAGAACAAGAATATTTTACACATTCAGAGACAAATGCACTCTTTGTTCCAGAACCCCTAAGACAAGAAGCAATACAGTATTGTCATAATTCTCCTATTGCAGGACATGGGGAAAGGCAAAAAAACACTTTACTTATTAAAGCAATGGTTTTTCTGGCCTAATCAGGCAAAAGATATTGACAATTATCTTCAAACCTGCCAAGTGTGCTCTCTTACAAAGGGTTCACAAAAAGCACCAGCAGACAAACTTCTTTCTCTTTCTATTCTCTCTTCTTCCTGGAAAGACATTTCCACCAACTTCATCACTGGACTTTCTGATTCTAATGGATACAATGCTATTCTGATAGTAGTAGATCAGTTTTCTAAGGGAGTAATGTTCATTTCTTGTTCTTTTTTAGCCACTTCCTCTATTCATTTAGCACAAATGTTTCACAACCATATTTGATGTCACCATGGATTGCCCTCTTCTATTGTTTTTGACAGGGAATCTCAATTTGCTTCCACTTTCACACAAGAGCTATGCTACTCCCTTGATATTTCACAAAAATTATCCACAGCTTTTCATCCCAAAACAAATGGGCAAACAGAGCATATCAATCAAGAATTGGAATATTACCTGCATCTCTTCATAGTCAAAAGACAAGATCAGTGGTCTCAATGGATCAAAATTGTGGAGTTCTCTCACAATAATGCATACTTATCAGCAATTAAAGCATCCCCCCTCTCCATTACCAAGCATTATATACCTTGCTTGGGTTTTAAGGCCCCATCACCTTCTAGTTTGTTTGCTCAGGAATTAGAATACTTGCATGAGAAAACTCAGCAAGTGTTGCAAGAAGTGCAAAAATGAATAAAAAGGCAAGCTGATAAAAACAGATCAGATATACCAGTCTATCAAAAAGGGCAAAAGGTTTGGCTTTCCACAGAACATTTGACACTTCCATATCCATTAAAAAGTTGTCTCAGAAGTAGATTGGTCCATATAAAATCCTAGATGTCCTTCCTAATGCTCTTTGTCTTCATCTTTCCATCTTTGTCTGCATTTATCCTGTGGTAAATATTTCTAGGGTTAAGCCATATCTCAACCCTCTTCCTTCTCAACCAGTTATTCAATCAGATCCAGTTGAAATCACAGAAAAAGGTCAAGAGGAGTGGGAGGTTCACAAGATCATAGACTTACAACTCAAAAAAGACAAATTGGAGTACTTAATGGACTGGAAGGGTTACAATAGTTCAGATTGAACCTGGGAACCAGCTGAAAATCTAACCAATGTGCCTCAAGTGGTAGAAGTGTTCCATATAAAAAATCCTTTTGCTCCTTGAAAACTTCATGGTCTTATGCTCTTCAATTTTCACACCCTTTTCTCACCCTAACAAAACCACTGCTTGTTTGTGCTTACCAGCTTCAGTACCAAGACACAAGGATAGAATGGCAAGATGCTGTTTCACCAAGGATAGGAGTGAGGCAGTGGCCTTATGGATCAAGGATTTGGTATGAAAAAGAAAATAAGAGATGGAAGGGAAGATGCAGGGACAGTAATAATGAAAATGGCAAGGCAGCTATAAGGTCAAGGAGATTCCATCTGGATCTCTGCCACAAATCAGATTCTAATAATGATTAAAAGATCAGATATTATTGGGTAAAGATCTAGATCTAAGTCTATGGTTAACCTTGTTTTGGCAACAAGTCCCATGGTTATGTAATAAAATCATCAGTGTTTGCTAAGCACATAATACTTTCAATGTTATGTCCTGGGTCATTGCTGGGTCCACTGCCCATACTATTAATGTTCCTTTTGTCTTTAATGACAATTAAAACATAATCAAGCTAACTACCCACTTTGCTGCCCTAATCCTTTATCCTCCTCATTTTCCTTCTCATGCTTCTTTTACCACTCTTGCAGCTTATATCACTGCACTTTCCCATCTTTCCCACCCCCACCTTCTTTCTATCACACTAATAATGACTATAATAACATTACAAATCACACTGGCTGGGCCAACATCATGGGCTCTTCTGGCCTGGATTTCTAATTATTCAACTGGATTATTAAATATACTTAGGGGATAATATTACAATTCATTCCAGAACACTCCTTTAGTCAATAACCATGATTTATGGCCATTTCCATCACATTCCATCTGTTTTCACATGAATTACTTAATAACCCCTAGTTATCTATACTAACTCACTGAATTGAGTTAAAACCTTATTTTTGTTCTATAAAGTAGTGCACTTTGCCTATTACAACTCTGAATTCCAGAGGCTAACTCTAGACACTAAAAAAAAGAGGAGAAATATGAAAGAGAAACTTCTATAAAGGCTCTGGAGAGGAGCAACCAAAGAGAGAATAATAAGGAGGACTTAAAAGAGGCTCAGAGCTTGTGCAACTATAAAGCTAGCTCTGGAAAGGGCTAAGATCCAAAGAAGTGCAAACTGCAAGATACAAAGTGATTAAGTCTAAAGAGACTTGATTACCCATACCTGCCCCTTATATATGGCTCAGGGTGGTGCACAGACCATATTCACTAGCCTACCCTAAACTACTGCTAACTATGGACACCACTAGTAGTAAGAGTGCACTATTAAATAAGTAAGAAGAAGATATGAAGTAAAAATAAGAAGTAAGGCAGTGGCCTCACATATCAAGGGATAAAAATGGAAGAGAATATGAGAAGACTTGTAATGGAACACCAGGATCTACACAACAACAGAGATCTCTGCCACAGATGAGATTATAGATACAGATCCAAGATCTGTCAATTTTGTGAAGATAACATTGAGATCTGAATAGAGAAGACTCAGGGCAGATACTGGAAAGATCCCAGATCCTATTCATGTGACCACTGACCATAAAGATACTTATAAGAAGTCAGACCCTAAGCTAGAATCACCCAATAAGGAGTATATCTCCCACAATCACATGAAGTAAAAGTATAGTTATGCATAGATATGTAACATTGCCTTTTTGCTTCTTATACTACTTCTACCTTGTTTTCCTTGTCACTATGTTGCAATCCACTGTTGTATTTTTATACCAAGTGCTCTAGTAACTACTTCTTAGTCTTAGCAAGCCCAGTATTCTTGCTTTACCTTTAACTCTTATTAAAAGGCTTCTAATGCCATTCCATAATTATATCATGTCCTTAGTTCTTAGGCTAACCATCATTAAGCTTTTCATTAGTCTTAGCCCTAGCCCACAAGATCTATGCTAGTTTCTACCTATATTATGATGGCTTTTTCTTTTTCTTCATTATATGATCTTATCTTATCTTCTCCATGTTATTATCTAATTTTTTATCTTATCAGGACACATGACAAGTCATGTGACTCAGGGCATAGGGTTAACCTCATGTCTTTGTCCCTGCAGGGTCAATTTTATTTCTGTTATTTCTTTTTTTCTTTTCCATTTCACTGAAGCATGACCCTTGATAATCTTACAATTGCTTCTCTTTATTTTGATCCCCATGCCACATGTATGGGAATATTCCCATCAGGAACTTGGTCCATGCACTTTATTATAACCTATAAGTACTATAGCTGTAGCATTTTAAAGGTCCCAGCTTTAAGCATTTGTATTACTTGTGTTAACTCTAGCTTTCCTTTATTTCTATATTATTTCTTTCCTGAGTACAGTGGCACATTGATATCAGCATGCATAACAATCTGGGCCTTACATAACAGGTCTCTAATAGTGTTATAATGCATCACTTTTAATTTCAGTACAATAACTTCTTTTCTTTGTCTTGACTTACAAGCCTAGTTAAGAGCCACTAGTCTCAAAAGCCCTCTTGTTGTTTTTGTTGAAGCTATTACACACTGGTCCATGTCACATATAGAGGCACCTTAGTTTAGGTATATAATAGTTAGAACATAGTGTTACATACACATAAAGTAGTGGACATGTAACTAGTATCTTAGTCTAGCATACTTGAACTTGTACCATTAAGTTCCCTGTGACTACTCCTCAACTTCTCTCTATCTCTTTTATACCTCCACCAGGTCAGCTCCATCTAGTTAGTATCAAGCTGTTATATACCCTCCAAGATCTTGTCAACATTCAAGTCTTATAATTAGAAAAACAGCAGACTTGTCATTTTAAATAACCTGCTCTTTTAGACTTTAGTGTTTTCAAGTACTTTTTATTCTTGCTCTAGCCCTCTTAAAGGTTGGTGTTTTCAGTATTTTCTCTTTTCTCCAGCTCTTTGTATTTACTTATAATCAAAGTCATAACAGGATTAGAATATGAGGGAAATGTATCTAGGACAATAAAATAAAAGAGTGTTATATACCGGCACTACTTAGCTAGGGGCTATTTTTCATTTTTACCCTAAGCTAAGTTTTTTTTACTATTTACTATCTTTAATCACTTTCTTTGATCTTATCTTATGTTACCTCATCTTATCTTATATTTTATTATGCCATGTGGTTAGGTCTAGTCTGATCTAGCCTTTGAATTTCATGTAGCATAGTCTTTTATCTTATTATAGCCTAGACTTTCTCTAATGTTATAGCCTAGCCCTCTGATATTATATTTCACCTTTGCCTTGCTTTTTTTTACTAATTACTTTTTATTTGCCATTTATTTCTATTTATTTTCCCTTTACCCTATTTCCTTATTTAGCATTGTTTTCTGTACACCAGCTACCTCATGTATTCCTTATGGCCTGGTCCATGCACACTTTATAGTAATATATAAAAAGGCAAGGACATAAACTGGTTTTCCAGTCTAGAGTACTTGTTTATCTTGTTATCTTGTGCCTTCTCTAGGCTGTCATTCTTTTACCTGTTATGTGCTTAGCAAACACTAATGATCTTGTCACATGACCATGAGACTCACTTGCCTAAACAAGGTTAACCCTAAGCATAGATTTGGTTCTTATTCAGAGTATTCTCCAATGCATGGTAATAGTCAGATAATATGGCAGATCTTAAGATGAGATCTATTTCAATAATATCTGATCTAACAGATCTAGATTAGAATCAATCTGTGGCAGAGATCCAGATGGAATTTCCTCAGCCTTATGGTGGCCATGTCATATTCATAGCTACTATCCCTGCATTTTCCATTTCTATGCTTCTCTTCTCTTCCATTCCTGATTTGCAAGGCCACTGCCTTACTCCTATCCTCCACCCCATGCTTATTTATTTATCAGCATGCATACCTATTGCTATTGGTCCATAGAAAGTAGTTACCATTCCTGTATCTGGTCTGTGTACTACTGCTGCTTGTTATAATCACTTTTTACTTTTCACATCATGTGACCATGGGACACCTTTACTTTTCACTTCTTCACCTTTTCACATTGTCACATTGTCACATCTTCACATTTCACTCCTTCACATCTTCACTCATTCACATATCACAGCCTAGACCATGACATCATTACCTGGCAGCTTCCTCATGGAACTGCTAAGGTACTCACTCCTTTATTGCCATTGGTCGGCTGACTGTAGCATAGTTAGGGCCGGAGCCATTTACATGGTCCATGCACAAACCTGTAGCATATATAATGAGGCTGGCTCAAGCTGGGTTTCCCCAGTCTTGAGCACTTGAGTTTTATGCTTTATACAAGGCCTTGACATTCTCTACTTTCCTCTTGCCTAGTTCCACTGGGGCCTAGCCTAAAACCCAGTCTATTGAATAAGCTTGCGATCACTAGGAAAGATATTGACTCATCAGCAACAGCCAGAGAAGTTGCCGTTTCACTGCTAATATATAAAGGGTAAGGAAAGACTTGGGGCAATTCAGTCTTGACCACTTGTGTCTCTACTCCCCTTTACTCTAAAAGCATTAGTCATTATGCAGTGCCTAAGAGTCCCTTATCCCTTTCCTTTGTCTAGACTCATCCTTTTTTTTCTTGTCTACTTTAGGATTACTAGCATAAAAGTTCTCTTATTGTTGTTATCACTGCTGTCACACACCAGTCCATGTTACATATAGGAAGCACCATGGTTAGGTGCATAACATTGTCCTCTCCAGTTTTGGGCATTCCCCAAGGTGGTTTTCTCTTGCTATTGGTCTAGATCCATAACAAAGAGATTAGAATTAAAGTAATATAAGTAATGTAAATTCACAATGATAATAGTGAAAAAAATATGATATTTTGATTTGTTTGTACCATTGATGTCTTTGTGTACATCACATGACCAATGGATTATGTAAGAACATCTCAAAATATGTTAATTATACATATTTTTATGTTAGCAACAAAACTTTTATAATAAGTACCCTTGATTAATTGGCATATATCTCATGAGCCTGTGAATTAAATCACATAATTAGGGAGATAATATGTAACCAAGAGTGACTACTATATTTGATCTTACTAAAGCCAAGTGAAATTCCCACATGTAATTGTGGTGCACTTTACACACTAGATTGAGATTAGGCATTGCAATGGTTTTGCTGCTCACTGTAATCTAAGTATTGATGTAATATAGAATAATAAAGACATGACCATAGTAAAAGCATTAGACTTTAAGACCTCAATGTCGCACTATCATTCTTTTACTTCCAATTTCACATTTCAAGGTAAATTTCACATTTCAGAGACCACTTCAGAGCAATCATAAGTGTTGCTATTAGTCACTGAACAAATCCAAAAATTTAAATAAGATGGTCATTCCTGCTGTACTTTATCTATCCTGTCCATGTTAGTGATGCCATCTACACATATCATCGAGGGCAAAGAGAAGAGAAGCAGATCCAGGTTAGCTATCATTAGATGTGGTGTGGTATGGCAGTTTGCAATCATGCAGGGCTGGTAGGGAAGGAAAGAGAAGGGGAATGTGGGGGAATAAGAAATGAACAGCGTGAGAGCAGGACACGATAGAGTAAACACAATACTGGCACGCAGAGTTCATCCCCTCATCTCAGAGATGATGATACAACACACACATGTCACCATCATACAGCCTGTCCCCCCCGCCACGATTGCGTACTCACTCGTCTAGATGATTCGCCCGGATGCAATTCATCACTCCCCGCCGCTAAATATGCCTCATCGCCAGCATATTCTGGCACATGTTGGTCTAACCATTGTGGTCCAGGTTGTGAGTACACCTGCGATTGTGGCGGTGCATGACGAATCTGCATCTCAAACGACTCCGGTCCAGCGGCTTTAACTCCCATCGAGGGTGGTGATCGTGAACTAAACATTGACGCCTGAGAAGGCGGTGTCGCCGACGCCTCCCACGAGTAGGACGACTTTTCCCCGATTTCCCTGTTGGCAGAACGGTGTAATGGGGGTGGTATCGAAGGGGATATCGGGATATCGCTTGAAGAATACTGCGCGTGTGGTAACATGGCCGGCGGAGCCACTTGCACGTCCACCATATTCGACAACCCAACGCTGATCAATGGTGGTGGCGGTGGCAATGGGGCCTGCTTGACTTCAAGCGGATCGTCGGCGTATCCTGCTTGTTGCTTCTCGTTAGCGTCCAATGACCCAGTTGGCCCCCGTATTGGCTCGTACACGTGCGACAAGGTGAGCTCGGACGTGGACCGGCCATGTGACCCATTAAACATAGGCGCAGTCTCAGGATCTGATAATGTGCGGGCGTTTTTCGACGCCTTGCGATGTCGGATGCCCAACCGGTCTTTCAAGTCCCCAGCAACCCACATCTCGCGGATGATATCCTTATCTAACGGTGCGTATGCGGAGGAGGCGAACTTGTAAACGAAGCGGGGTGCTAGTGACGCAGAGACGTTTAGACGGGCTCCCAGGCGGGTAATGGATTCGCTTACCTAATGCGACCAACACCGAGAAGACGACAGTGGCCCAAAATGTGATATTGCCAAACAGTACTTCCACTTCATTCACGAACGAACCCGTGGTGGTAAAGAAGTTGTTGGCTGGGAGGTACGAGTAAATCACAATCCACAAGAGCATCACGATCGATGACCCGATGACGACGATCCATGTGATGAATGTCCAACTGGGTAAAATAGCGCGATCAGCACCCACTTCAAGCGGAGTGTGCAGATGTAGAGGACATACTAGTGAGTGTTTAATCCGACGTAGGTATTTGCGGCCAGGACAGCCGCGATCGCCACGGTAGTGCCAAGATCAGCCAAGGAGTCAATGCCCCTACCGTTCCAGGACGTGGCGAGACCAAGGGACCAAACCAGATAAGGAATGAAGAAGACGACTGCCGACTGATAAAGACCATCGAGCATATACAACCAAAACTTTATCCGGGTATATTCTAGACCGCGAATTCCTCGAACGTAGAGCTGAGGGAAAGCTAGGGCTGCTTTCGCGTTGATATCCTGGTCGAATGCTGGTAAGATGAATGTCAGAGAACAATGCGTGTCTAAGCCATCAATGTTACTTACCACCAAGGACTATTACCGGAAGCGATGTAAAAATCAAGTTGTAGAGAAGGATGAAACTGTAATCGTACAGATACGTCGCGTCGAAGCTATCCAAGAATAGAACATCAGTTGCAATTGTTCCATTAACTACATGCCACAACTCACTAGCAATAAAAAAGATACCAAAACATGGCCAATGTCCAAATCACGTTCTATTAACCAACGTCAATCAGTTCAATCAAATCCACGAAAACTAAGAAAGTAAAACGACCTTGTAGAAGAAATTGCTATGCATGTCGGCGATGCGTTGATATGACCAGCGTCCATGTACAAGAAGCAACTTTGTGAGGAATCTAAATTGACCAAAAGCATAGTCTGCAGACATCGCAGCCTGTGAACCCTCGTGACCCAGCAAGCCACAACCAACGTTGGCTTCTTGAATCATCGCCACGTCGTTGGCGCCATCACCGATAGACAGAGTCATCGCCTTACGGCCATCCTTCACCTGGACAAACCTGTAAGTACATCTAATTTTCTGCAGAAACCAGGACATACTAGCTTTACCGTCAACGCCTTCTGAGACGGCGACACACGGCAACACACGACCGTCTCACACTGTGTGCCCAAATTGAGGAACAAAGGTTTGGTTTCAGGAGTTAACGCATGTTGCAACGTCTCGCCATCGATCACGACTGCAAATGCAGCCTGGGCACCGGGCACAAAGCCTCGTTTACGCGGGTCCAAGGATGGCGGTCCTGATATAGACGCAATCTTGTTGAGCCCCGCTTCAATTTGCGCACGCGTTCCCTCGGAATTATCTGCTGACAGGATCATGATCTCCATGTCTTGCTTGAGTAAGTTACAGCTGAATCCAATCTCGACGGCCGTTTGCAGCTTATCCCCTGGAATGGAGAGATTAATCGACAAGAAACCCACTCCACTCCACATCTCACTCGCCTGTGAGAATCCATAGCTTGATGCCCGCACGATGCAGTGTTTCAATAGCCTCGGGGACGCCCTCCTGCAGCTTATCTTCTAGTGCCGTGGCACCAAGTAACAAGAGCTCTTTCTCGATGCTCGATGCCGCCTTCTCGACCTCTTCCTCTCTGTTCTCTGTCGCCACAGTCGCTGCGTCGTACGTCCTTACCCACGCCAAAAACTCTTCCTCCGTCAATACCCTGTACGCAATACAAAGCGTCCTCAGCCCCCCATTCGCGAACATATCCATATCTTTCGTTGTCTTCTCCTTCAACGCCGGATTGACACTGTCCGAAAGCCGCTCATAAATGACCGAGTCTGCACCCTTGCAATACAAGACAGTTCGGCCATCCGGCGTGCGCACAATCACGCTCATCCGCTTCCGCGCACTGCTGAACTCGAGTGTCTTCAACAGCGTGTACCGTTCAGGCTGTCCCATCACCTCGATTTCGATTGTATCCTTGGACTTGCCTACGAACGGAAATCCAACGTCCCTCGCGGCAGCCACGAGCGCAGCCTCGTCCGGCGACTCTGCCTTGTACTCCAGGTACCATGGCTTCTCCTCTCGCTCCGGCCTGTCCGCGAAGACAGTGTGGCAAATGGCCAAAGCGCGGAAAAACGCGGTGATGTGTCCTGCCTGGTCAGACGACCGGTCTGTGATGTCCTCGGCGAGCTTAGGTGAGATAAGTGTGAGCTTGTCCATCTGCGCGTATCGGTTCTTAAAGAGCTTCGTGAGAGTTGACACCATGGCGTCTTTGAGCACCGTTAGCTTGCGTGCAAGCTCCTCGGGGTCGACGGCATCTCCTCGTCCTTCCCTGGTCGCTGCACCTCGCTGCGCCTCTGTGATGCCTTCCCCGTAGACCACTCCGTGGATGGAGCATTTTTGGAACTCCATGACGTTCTGCGTGAGCGTACCGGTCTTGTCCGAAAAGACGTATTCGATCTGACCGAGGTCGTCGGAGATACCCCAATTCTTGGGGACACAGGCGGCGTCGAACGGTTTATAGTACATGTCGACGTCTTGTGCAATAAAGTAGGCTTGAATCGTCTTGATGATTTCGATGGAGATGAAGAGCGATACGGGGACGATATTTTGGAACGCGATGAGGCAGGAGCTGCGATGCCTCTTCAGATCGTTACAGATGCAAGGAGGAGCAAACTCACACGAAGGTAACCATTGCGTTGAGCGCAGCAGAGTTCGTTGGATCTACACCTGGGGCATAAAACTTCACGCTCGTATTTGACTGACCATCCAAGACACCATAGGCCACCGCAGAGACTATACAGATGACGAGCAGGAAGGCAAAATTGACTACGACATTGAAGTTGGTCTCCTTGGCGATTTTGGACTGTTTCGACGGTGTTATACCTCCGTTCAAATAGATCTTGGTGTCCGGGCCGGTAAAGACGACCAGACCGATAATCCAAGGCGTGTTCCGTACGGTGCAACCGCGAAGGAGAAGCTCGTTGATCGTGACACCTTCCTTTCGAGAGTCTCCATTGGTGGGGTCGGTGTAGCGTAAAACCCCGCTGTACAGGTATAGATTCTGGTGGGGCGGCTCCGACTCAAGGACAAACGACGCTTTCTCAATGTCTTCCTCCGATGAGATGGAGGAAGTAGCGTGGATGGCTCTACGTGGTTTCAAGTTCGTCTCCCCGTCCAGGTTCTTCGTCTCCAGATAGCAGAGCCCGTCCGGATCTGACGTTGATAATACGACCATGTCCGCTGGGACTTGTTCATTCTCCCTCAAGAGTACAATGTCCCCGACGTCCAACTTTTTCCACAGAGTCCTTTCCCACCTCGCAGTCCCACTAGACCTCTGCCTCCAGTCAATGACCCCAAGCGATGACCGAGAAGGTATACTCTGTTGGTAGGCTGAAAGCGACCTGTTATGGTCCCAAGACTCAACCTCGGCCACAGGAGGTAATCCAGGCGGATACGTGTGCAAATCGATACTGACAATGTCGTCGAGTTGTCTCCCCCCTGCGCCGATCGGCTGCCCAAGGTTGGGTGTACTCTCGTTAAAGTCTGTCGTGGCCACGCTGACCCGGTCGCCATCGCCACTTTTCCTAAGCACAACTCGCATTCCCTCGCCCGCTTCCTTTTCGCGAAGCTTTTGAACACCTTTGGAGACCTTTCCGGGGGCATTGATGTGGAGGAGCCGTTGATACCAAGGACGAGGATCAAGAGGTTGATTTACGTTGTGCCACTGGCCGAGACGGGTAACAGCAGAGGTGTTGACTTCCTCGTCGAGCTGTGCACGACGATAGTCCTCGACGCCTTCTTTGATAGCGGTGACAATAAGAATGAAGAGGAGAGGAAGCGCAGCGGTCGATGCGGAGGCGGCCCCAAAGACGGGAAACACTACAACGCGTTAGGAGAAAAGTGGATGAATAGAGACACACTCACACTGGAATATAACAAGAGCCAAAAAATAGATGTTGGCTATTCTGAGAAGGGACATCAATTTACGTGGGTGTGATAGGACAGGTGGTCTTACCTGTGGAACTGCTCAAAGAGATTCTTTGGGAGGAAAGTCAGTAGGGTGTATCCTAGAGGCGGTGAGGTGCGAGAGAGTACGAGTGGATAAAGGACTCACTACTCGTCCGCACTTTGTTCTTGGGGTACCAAGCGATTGGCTGGCCATTATGATCCACTTCCACAGCGGGGAGTGGGGCATTAACATATACATTTCTGCGCTGACCGGATATTCGTGGGCCACTTGCGACGACGGGCTGTTCGTCTGAGACGTCGTGAACGAGTGTCTTTCGACGTTTCTCCCTTCTAAAGAAGAGAGAGCGCTTTCTGCGAGACCTCCGCTCAGCGCGTAGTTCTGAACGAATGGATTCGGCGATGGTAGAGGCTGCGGTGCGCACGGTACGGAGGCGGAGGTCGGGGTCGATTGGTGCATCTTGGTCGTCGTCAAGTTGATCTGGTTGAGGATGACGATTGAAGAACGACATCTTGCTGGTATTGAATATGGACAAGGTATTCTGAAAAGGTCCCAAATACCGAAAGCCAGCACGGAGGGGACCTGAGGATAAAGAATAAAGTCGAGGGAGGCCTGTCGTACGCAGCACCTCAATCCTCGATGCGGCAGTGTGTAAGGGCAATACTGCGGTTCCTGCTCCAACTAGATTTAGATGTCCCCCAAACACCCTCAACCTCCCCCCCTCCACGCATCTTACCAACGACGCTGTTCAGCACCCCAGCACGGTGCGGTGTTCATTCGTGTGCTTTTCTTTACGTATGGTACAGCTCTGCATGCTCACCAGTGCACCGACAGACCCACAGCTGCCATGCTGGCTGTGTTCGCAATGCTTAGGCAGTGCCCAGCTCTCGGTTTCGGTACGATCATCCACGCGTTCAAGAGGCTTTGCGCGTCCAAGTGCAACTTCGTTCTCAGCTTTCACGTGGGCTTGCTGAGGTCTGGCCTAGTCTAGTTCACTGTTGTCCTGGGCAATTGTGAACTGAACTGGGCCGGGAATGTGTCCAAAACGACGGACCTTCTTTCCGCAGCGCACTCAACATGTCCGCTCACGAGATTACAGCGCGAAAGCGCGTCGCCATCATCGGTGCCGGCGCGGCCGGTGAGTCACCATTCGCCATCCAGCTAACTTGTCTGAACCCCTAACCAGGCATGTCCGCTGCCTACGCCCTCTCTCTCCACCCTGACCATTTCTCCGTGACCGTCTTTGAACAGTCTTCGTACGTGGGAGGTATGGCTACATCCATCCCACTCGACGAATCCAAGTTCGGCGCCGACTACGTCAACGACGGCGTCCAGGGCTCAAGCCCCGTCTTCTATAATACCCACGCTATGTTCGACAAGCTTGGTTTTAAGACGTCTCCCGTGGGTATGCAAGTCAGCTTCGGACGCGACTCTGACACCGAATTTTGGTCTAATGTATTCCCGAGCCGTGTCATCGACAGGTTCGTTTCACCCATCTTGTTTGCCCAAGATGGGTCCAGCTCATTTCTTAGATTTCGTTCCGACATCCAAAAGTTTGGACGTGTGTTGAAGATTGTCAAGGCTCTGGAACCTCTATTTGCAGTCATCTCTGTGGACGCAATGTTGAGAATGTTTAGGTTCTCGCAGGCGCGTCCTTCTCTTTATTTGTTTGCTTGCCTTTCCAACAAACTATGTCACAAGGACTTTGGAGAAGTCGTCGTCTATCCTCTTGCTGCTCTTTTCTTCGGTACGGGCAATCAAACTCCCTTTATATCTAGTGCGATATTAGAACGGGTCTTCATGGACCCGTCTATGCGACTCGTGAGTCGAAGTTTCACAACGACTTTCCATGCCCTCACATAACGCGGTCTCAGTTCGAGTACTCTCCCGAATCATTCCTCGCATCCATCCCAGAAATGCGTGCCTTTCCCCGCCTGTCGCTATTATATCAGGTTTGGGCAGACGAAGTGCAATCCGGCGGTAATGTCACTTTCTATACGCAACGGCAAGTCACCCGGATCATTCGCGAGGACTGCAAACACGCATCGCCCCACAAGTCAAATGTGCGGCTGTGGAGCCGTTCGACGGGCGGGACAGACGAAGAACAACGTGTCCGGGAACCTCTTGGGGTGGACACGTGTGCAGAGTTTGACGAGCTGATCATGGCAGTTGACGCTGACTCAGCGCTCAAGATTCTGGCTGAGAACGCGAGCTGGCTAGAGAAAAAGATACTAGGCAATGTCAAAGTGAGTTGCCCTGTGATGGGCCCCCGTTAGCCTATTTGACCTCGTGTCTATCTAGTATCTGTGGGACGTCAGCGTCACGCACGGCGACCTGGATTACATGGACAAGGTAATCCCAAAGCCTCGTCGTCGCGCGACCACTGAATGTGGTGGACATGTCAGTACTACCGCATCCGCTACGATCCCTTGCTCAACTCCTCTCGAACGGACGAAGTCGCGAAGAAAGCATACGAACTTGCATGGAAAGAATTCGCACCTCTGTACTTTATTCGGGGCTACCCTGACGACAGGAAGAAGGTCGAGATGAGTTTTGACCTTACCAATTACCAACCACAGGTACCGTCGACTCACTTTTTTCTGACTATCTCGCTCACCCGAATTGGAACTCAGTTCAGGGGCGAGAATCCTCGTGGTCCTCAGACACTCTCGAGTCTACCGCCTCCACCTAATCCATCCCCATCGCTTTCATCTCATGTCTTCCAGACCATTTTTCTCGACCGTGAAGGGAGCAGCGAGAAATGGAGCAAGGGCGACATAAAGCGCGAGGACATCATCTACGAAAAATGGTGGAAGCAACAGAGTCATCGGTGGCAACACTATGCCGGGACGGTACCCTGGATGATGTGCATCAACGGCAAGGTGAATATTTCCCTAATTCTTTTTTTTTTGGAACCAGAGGTACTCATGATGGGTTTTAGTGCCACACGTCATACGCAGGCGCGTGGACGATCCTCAGTGCGTACCCACCCATTGCTTCTGCGTGCTCGCTGTGGAACGGCTGCTGACCTATGCTAGACATGCATGAGATTGCCGTTGTATCGGGCCTGGCCGCTGCATACCGTCTCGGTGCGGAGTACGTACCCATCAGACGACAGCGGCACAGGCAAGCTACTCACGTGTCCCTTCGTTTCATGTAGCTACCCTTTCATCCAAGACAACAATTGTAAGCGACTGTTTCGTCTCTGTCTTGCGGTCAGTCATGGATCCCGCATGGTATGTTATGCTACAAAGGTCCGGAGAGGAAGATGTACTGATTATTATTATTTCTTTTTATGGACGCTTTAGCGTGCGAAGGACCGGCAGGGCGTGTTTACTTGAGGAACGAGATGCGGTTGTGAAGAGGGCACTTTATACAGTGTAAAGCGCTTCAGGATGTCCTACTTTCCCTTGAGGAGCAGCTCGAATACAATGGATAGGGTTGTAACCAAAGACTTCATCGGACTGCTGACAGATTGCCGCGACGGATGGTGTCCGCGGTTGGATGAGGAAGGATGTTCTTGATCACCCTTTGGGGTACACGGTTTGTGATTGGCGCTATGCCCTCATGCACTCTGGTATCCCAGTGCGTATGAACCTTACCGTCGTTCTACATGTGTTTTTCTGTCGTTCTGCTCCTTCAGCTATCGTGGTTGACACTGTAAATGTCATCCACTGCCAAACATCCCGTTGGTTCGCAGCCTCATTCCAAGTCTGTCATGAGATGCTTTGCACTTTGAATCCATCATATGACGAGTAGCATAAGTTGCTGACGCTCATGTCCTTCACTACTTATCCATCATCAGTTGCTCATCTAACTCCCTTGTTATTAGATCGGCCATATTACGATATACCTAACAGGCAAGTCAGAAGATCATTAATGGATTGACAAGTCGCGTATACTATAGGAGTCGTTGTTCTGTACTGGGTCCACCCAACCCCTTTCGGGGAGTATAGCTCCGTAGCCCAAGGACCCGCAACATTTGCGACTTGTTTCTCTCCTGAACCGATGAGCACTATCTGTTGAAACTGCAGAATACTGCAGGATACTTGTAGTCACTAAGTATCCTAAGGCAACTAATGATCCGGCATAGTTACTAGCTTATATAAGCGGTATAGCGTACTATCATCTTTGAAAGGTTCTTCAAATTGCACGACCTCTCGTAGCTTTTCTAAACCCCGGATCGTTGACCTTGTTGATCATGGTATGATGTCCGTATATTACAGCTCTCCGTTTCACTACGACAGCGTCAATTTCTTCTTGTCTACGCAACATATTGGATTATGACAGCTCTGTTTCCCTTTAATATCATTCACAATTTTCCACAGCATCCTCAGTCGTTTCTCCGTCCCGACTGAGGTATGCATGAACTTATTGTATGCCACAGTACCACTCACTGACATGTATCTAGTCCTTAGTTCAATTAGACCTGTTCAATACTTCAACCATCATCTGAAATGCAATGATTTCCGGGCATGACTGCACTCTCAACACCAAGGAAATTGGCATGGGCAAACCCAGTAGGATGGGAATGAATTGATAAGCAGCTGTGTTGGGTCTTATACAACCTATTTGATTAGCAAGCACCCTACTATCAGAGAACTGCTATGGACTATGGTATTTCATCCCACTTCACATCTGTTGACCTGTTGGCTAAGCTCTTCTTTTCCATAATGGCTTTCTTTGCATTCTTTATGCCTTTACTCTTTATTGACTATATGCCCACATATAAAAAAGATGCATTTTTGTCCCATTTGAAACAGCTTCTGACCATCCTGTCCTTATGTCTTGAGTCAAGTTTCTTGTATAAAGCTCTAGAGCTCAAGTGCACAAGACTGGGAGAATCCCAGCTTGCACCAGCCCTTTATATATGCTACAGGAGAGTGCACAGACCATGTAACTAGGGTCTTCCCTAAACTATGCTACAGTAATCAGACCAATGGCATTAAAGAAGTGAGTACTCTAGCAGTTCCTTATGGTAGCTGCCAGGCAATAATGTCATGGTCTGGAATGTGCTATGTGAAGATGTGACAATGTAAAAAGGTGAAGATGTGAAAGATGTGAAGGTAAGAGGGTTCCCAGGGTCATGTGATATGAAAAGTGAAAAATAATTATAACACCATTACCTTGGTTCATTGCCTGTAATAAGTTTCTAACACTTAGCCTTTGTACTTATTGTGCTATCAGCTTGTTCTTACATGATAAGCTATGAGCCTTATTTCTTAATTTAAACTGACACTTATATTTTATCAAGATTACTCTTAATATTAGTGTTAAAATTCAGACAAGCAATTTCTTAAAGCTTAAATCAGTGAATTTAGCTGAGCCATCTTTGTTATGAACTCTTATGCCTTATTTTCTTATTTAGCATTATGTTAGCTATCTTCTGTAGGTTTTATGGCCTGGTTTATGCACTGTAGTTGTTATTATTACACTTATTTTAGTTTTTTACACTTGTATACTATAGATATAATAAAGCCTTTGGATAAGTCAAGTCTTTTTAGACTTGACCACTTGTGAGATTTGCCTCTTTTGGCTGCTCAGAGTAATTCCTTGAGTCTTAATTCTTTTCAAGTCCACCTTCATTCTTGCCTAGCTGTTATGATACTCTTTTTCTTTTTGATCATGTGACCTTATCTTATCTTATCCACATGGTTATCTAATCTTTATCTTATCAGGGCATAGGGTTAGCCTCATTGCCTCAAGACCCTGCACTTCTTTTTCATTTCCACTTCTTCTCTTCCATTCCAGAAGCTGGACCCTTGATGGTTCCCACAGATGCTTCTCTTCTTTTTGACTCCCATGCCTCATGTATGGGAATGTTCACATCAGGGACTTGATCCATGTGCAGTGTGCTGTAGTATAAATACTGTAGCCTTAGTGTCTTAAGACTCCAGTCTTGAGCACTTGTATTATACTTGTGTTAACTCAAAACTTCCTTTTAAAAAATCCATTCTCTTTTCTTGTGAGCCTGTGGCCCCACAAACTTGTGGTGCATAACACTAGCCTTGTTTAGGGGTTAGTGCAGTGTTCCACTCTTGTTTTTCTTCTTGTTGCTTTTATCATCAAGCCAAGACTGTAATAGTAGTTAGCAATATATAAGGGCAAGGGCATAGATGGGATTTCCCCAGTTCAGAGTACTTGTTTTATTATTAGCTTTCTTTATTTGTAAATATTCCTCAAGGTGGCTTTCTCTTTTTGAATTGAGTTCATAACAATTTTTTTTTAAGAACATATTATATCCCATGCCACTAAGTTAACTTCATTCTATCTTTGGTATAACTCTGGTTGCTTTTATATTTATAAGCTATATATTATTTAGTTTCCTTTATCTCTGTCTCTTTCTACCTATAGTAACTCCACAATATCTAGCCTCAATCTGGTACATAAAGTGCACCACAATCACATAAAAAAATGACACTTTGCTTTGATGGGATATTATTGGCACTTGAAAAAAAACTGGCATAAAAGCTATTTTTAAGCTAAAATAATCCTTTTATTCACCAAAATATTACAATATCTGGTTAGACTTTGCATATGCTCACAAGAACTGGGCTATAGAGGATTGGAAGAAGGTAATATGGTCTGATAAGATTAAAATCAATTACCTGGGGTTAGATGGAAAAAAATGGGTGTAAAAAAGCCAGGTAAGTGACTTAGTGATAGGCTGGTAAAGAATATCATTAAGCATAATGGAGACTCTGTAATGATTTGAAGCAGTATGACTTGGAAAGAAATTGGCTATGCTGCCAAGATAGATGGTAGGATAGATAGTGATCTTTATCTTTTAAAGAATGAACTGCTAGAAATCATGCAGTATTGTGATTTCAATTCTTCTGACCATATCTTTTAGCAGAACAATAACTCCAAGCATACTTGCAAAAAGGTCAGGAAGTAGCTGGAAGAACAGGATATCAGAACTATGGTATGGCCTGCACAGTCTCCTGATCTTAATCCCATTGAATATCTCTAGTGGTATATCAAAAAAAGACTTGCTAAGTATAAAACCCATTTCAAGGATATAAAGGAGTTGTAGAATAGGATTTAGATGGAGTGGAAGAGGATACCAGTTGTAGAGTATCAGAATTTGATTGAGAGCATGTCTAGGAGGGTCCAGGCAGTACTCAAGATGAAGAGAGGCTATACTAAGTACTAATAATATTCTACAAATCAAAAGTGTTATTGATTTAGATCAATAGCAAGGGAAAACCACCTTGGGGGGTGCCCAAAACTAAGAAGGACAAAAGAATGGCAGCCTAGAGGAGGCACAAGATAACCAGGTAAACAAGTACTCTAGATTAAAAAGCCAGTCTATGCTCTTGCCTCATTATATATTACTACAAAGTGTGCATAGACCAGGCCATGAGAAGTATATGAGGTAGCTGGTATATAGAGTAAAAGAAAGCAAGGCAAAGGTAAAGTAACACTTGAATAACTTAAGATACAAATTATTATCATAAAGGTGTTGTAATACTTGACAAACTAGATTGATATGTCTTGCCTGTGATTTGCCTTTGGAAAAAATGATAATATCATTTATATAGATAAGTACAAATATTCAAAGATCTTGGAAAATGTTATTGTCCATGTTTTGAAAAGTGCCAGGGCTATTGTACATGTTAAAGTATATAACCATAGGTTCATATGCATCTATGGGAGTGATAAAAGATCTGAACCTTTTAGTCAATCAATGTTATAATGTATATTTTCCCTTTTATTTCATTTTTTACCCTGTTGCATTTTCCTTTAACTTTTCACATGTTCACATCACATGGCCATGTCACATCTTCACTATGTCACATTTCAAACCATTACCACTTTACACTTCACTAGATCTAGGCTAATCTAGCCTATGATCTCATATTACCTGTTTTCCTCATGTATTTCTAGACTTTCACTCTCTTTCTGCCACTGGGAAGCTTACTGTACACTTCTGTAGGGCAGGGCACACTCTCTTGGTCCATGCTCAAGATACAATGGTATAAAAGGGGTTCAAGTCCAAGCTGGAGTCTCTAGTCTTGTGCACTTGAATCTTGTTATGGGTTACTACCCATATCCTCTGTTCTCAAATACCTTGGTGAGTGCCTTCCTTGAATATTCTGCTAGGGCTTTTGGCTAGTGGCCCCTAACTAGGCAGATAAGAGAGAGTAATGAGCCAGCCCTAGAGAGCCTTAGTGGATTCCCTTCTTGGGAACAGACTAAGGATCATAGAGTCCTCTTGTATAATCTCAGCTAAAAGACAAGAAAGTGAGACTGAGGAAACCTCAGCTCACCACTCCCTGCCTTATATATTCTGGGGATCCGCGCACAGACCAAGTACAGGGAGCCTACCCTAAGTCTAGCTATCTATGGTCACCAATAGCCTAAGTAGCTCAGCCTCTCGTAATAGATAATGGGCATGCATGAATCGTATCTGTTATGGCTCCAGCCTAACATAGCAGTCTCATGTGACCGTGGGAACTGTAGAGCACAAGATGCGCTGGTCACATGATCAGTTGCACATGACCGTGTGAATGAGTTGCCATATAAGGCAAACCCTAGGCTAAGGTCTAAGTCCTATTCCCTATATCAGAGTATTCCTTAAGCACACCTTAGTTATGATGTGGCAGATCTCTAGATGAGATCTGGATCTATCTGATGACATCTGATCTCTTAATCTAGATTAGGATCTGATCTGTGGCAGAGATCCAGATGGGATCTCCTTGGCCACCAGGCAGCCACACCTCTTAGGGCTAGTGCTTCCTCTTCCATTCCTCACCCTTGATCCATGAGGCCACTGCCTCACTCCTACCTCATGCCCCATGCATTCCTTCATCTATCTATTAGAGATATAAGCCCCTTACACTATTGGTGATCCATAGATAGCATACTTAGGGTAGGCCCCCTGTACATGGTCTGTGCACCATGGTTGGCAATATATAAGGCAGGGGGTGCAAGCTGGGGAAACCCAGTCTTGCTTTCTTGACCTCTCAGCTAGATCTACAGTAGTGATTTAAGGCTTGATCCTAGTGGATCCCCCTTCAGCTTTCACTCACTGTCTGGCCCTCGGGTTTATACAAGAGTCCCTGGCTCCAACTACACCATTGCCTAGTTGTAGCCACTAGCACAAAAGCTACATAGAAGAGAGTCTTAGAAAGGAGCGTCCACCAAGGTGTACGAGTATCAAGGATATAATGGGAAGAGTCCATTTCAGTATCTGATGGGTGAGGCAAGGGCCTCACAGATAAGGGATGGAGGAGAGAAGGCTGCCATACCATGAGGTGTGGGTGGAATGGAAGGAGTACACTGCCCTGATCTAATGAGTGCAGCATGGCCACCTAGAGGCCAAGGAGATCCATTGGATCTCTGCCACAGATCCAGATCCTAATCTCCATTAGAGATATCATCGGACATCTGAGATCTAAGATCCCATCTGGGATCCAGCCACATCACATGACCTTGCAAGTGCTGGGGAATACTCTGAATAGAACTACTAACCTTAGCCTAGGGCTTGACCTTATAAGGCTACTCATTTGCACAATCATGTGCTACTGATCACATGACCAGAGCATCACATGCTTTCTGGTCTCTCATGATCATGTGTGACTGCATGTTAGGCTGGAGCCATAACAAATCTCTAAGGTTTTTACAAGTCCTTTGACTCAGTATCCCTCTTGCCTAGTTCTCCTAGCCTCTAGTTCAAAGGTTAGGCTTCAGCAGAACCCCTAGCAGCAGCAGGAGTGCATACCAAGGCTATAGATGTAGTTGCTCAAAGTCTTGCAGTGTAATAATCAATAAGGGTAAAAATAAGTAGAAAAGGATATAAGTTCTTGATAATCCAATTATTAAGATATCAGTAATCTACTACTATTCATTTGCCATCATATTTGTTTTGATGAAGAATACTGGAGAAGTTTGCATTGACCTTGAAGGTTAAATATACTTTTTCTTAGTTTCTTTTTAATAAAATCATGTACTTCTGTTATTTTTGTGTCAGATAGTGAGATAATTCAACCTTTCTTTGATATGAATCCATCTTGTAAATCTACTGCATAATCCCATGATTTTTGAGTGGGCATTTATTTAGATTCTTTTTGCAAGAATATATCTAGATAATCCTAAAATTCTTTAAGCACTTGTTTCTTTAGTTCTGACTCTTTATTGCTAAATAGATTTAGAGTACAAAGAGATCTTGAATCTGGGAAATTAATTGTTTTCTTTGCCAATTGATAATTGGATTGTGTTGTACAAATCAATCATATTTAAATATAAGACTGGTGTCTTCTCCTAGATTAGATATAAATTCTTAAATATCTTCTTTATTGTTATGATGCATTTTTCTTTTCTTTTCTTTTTTTAGATCATGTGACTTTATCTTATCTTCATTACATGTTTATCTAATCTTTTATCTTATCTAGTCACATGATGGGTCATTAGACTCAGGGCATAGGGTTAACCTCATGTCTTCAATGACTAATACTTCTTTTCATTTCTGTCTCTTTTTTTCCATTCTAGAAGCTGGACCCTTAATGGTTCCCAGGATAGCTTCTCTTTTTTTTAATGTCCATGCTACATGTATGGGAATATTCCCATTAGGAACTTGGTCCATGCACAAGAGGCTATAGTATAAATACTATACCAATAGTATCTCAAGGCCCTTAGTCTTGAGCACTTGTATTACATTTGTGTTAACTTGAGATTCCCCTTATTCTTTCTGAGCTTTTGGCACTTCAATCTTAAGGTGCATAATATTTATAATGAATGTTATTGTTGTTCACCATGTTATGCATCTAGTGAACATGATGGTTTACAGCACATGACCATGAGAACTGTTGAGCATGTGATGCAAATGGTTGCATAGTCATGTGACCAGGAGCATGTGATCATGTGAATGAGTTGCCTTACAAGGATAATCCTAGGCTAATGCTAAGTTTTATTATCAGAGTATTTCCCTGCATAAGGTATCAGTCACATGATATGGCAGATCTCAGATGAGATCTAGATCCAGTACCCAATGATATCTGATCTCATGATCTAGATTAGGATCTGATCTGTGGCAGAGATCCAGATTGGATTTCCTCAGCCTTATAATGGCCATGCCTCATTCATAAATTGATACCAGTGTGCCTTCTATTCTCCCACATCCTTATGGTGTGGTTCTCTTCCATTATATTCCTTGATTCATGAGGCCACTGCCTCACTCCTCATATCCACCCCATGCATTCTCCTCTCCTATTTAATAGAGCCAGTAGTGCTATTGGTATCCATAGATAGCATAGGTTAGGGTAGGCTCCCTGTACTTGGTCTGTGCACAGACCCAGACAATATATAAGGCAGGGGGTGCAAGCTGGGGAAACCCAGTCTTGCTCTCTTGACCTCTAGACTGGTTATACAGGCTAATTACTCAGTGCTACTGGCTATTAGTTTACACAAGGGCCCAGGAACTCATTACACTCTCTTTATTGCCTAGTTAGAAGCCACTAGATCAAAAGCCTCATTAGCATTCCAGGATAGGTTAGGAGCATCCACCAAGGCCATCTTGAGTATCAAGGCAGGATGGTAGTTACTGTTTCACACCATGCCTACCCTTAAAATGACTCTTGATGTTATTTATCCAATGTTTACTATTATGGATTTAGACCAACAGCAAGAGAAAACCACCTTGGGGGGTGCCCAATACTGGGGAGACAAAAGAATGGCAGCCTAGAGGAGGCACTAGGAAACAAGGTAAACAAGTAAACAAGTGCTCTAGACTGGAAAACCAGTTTATGCCCTTGCCCCTTTATATATTGCTACAAGATGTGCATGGACCAGGCCATGAGAAATACATGAGATAGCTGGTGTACAGAGAACAATGCTAAATAAGGAAATAGAGCAAAGGGAAACTAAATAGGAATCAATGGCAAATAGAGAGTAATTAGTAAAAGAAAGCAAGGCAATGGTAAGATATGACATCAAAGGGCTAGGCCATGGCATTAAAGAAAGTCTAGGCTACAATAAGGTAAAAGGCTATGCTATATAAGGTACAAAGGCTAGACCAGGCTAGACCCAACCTCATGGCATGATAAGATATAAGATAAGATAAGATAAGA
>JBBPJW010000259.1:0-40433 GCA_038088935.1 Pulveroboletus aff. viridisquamosus
AACTTTGCATTCACTAAACTCTGCTTCATTCTGATACTATTCCATAGTTACTTCAATATTTTCTCCCATTCCTGTTCCTTGTCCCCCCACTTCTCCCTGCCATCCTTTAGTTTTAGTATGACAAGATTGGATGCCACCCTACTTGACATCTCCATTTGTATTTTAGTTATTTAGACACCTGCTTCACTTCTGAGTTAACATCTGTCTCATTTCACTACACTTAGTCAGTTCCTGCTCCCCTAAGATATAAGTACAATAGCTCTATATCCTGTATATCAGTCAAAATATCAACATTAATAACCTCTTTATCTCCATAACCCCCACTTGAAGCCATTCTTGCTATCCCTTGACCTAGTGTCATAGTTCTCTCAAGTCCAGCATTCTCTTGGTTCTCCAACCAAGTTTCCAATACCTTCCAACCATTTCACAAATTGGAGCACTAGTACCAGCATAAGGGCACACCACATATGATGAAGTCAAGCCCTGCCAGTTCTGGAGATACCTGCAGTATCCCAGAAGTATATTCCAAGTTATAATAGTTGAGGCAAAGCAGGGAGAGGGATTTGGGAGGGTAGATGAAACAGTTGGCTGAACCATTGAACTATGATCTCAAGTCTGGTCCTAGTGGTTACTTTCAAGCTAAAGAGATTGGGTTTTAACTAGACCCCAATGGAACTAGGCAAGAGGAAAGTAGAGAAAGGTCAAGGACTTGTATAAAGCACAAGGCTCAAGTGCACAAGACTGGGGAAAAACCCAGCTTGTGCCAGCCTCCTTATATATGCTACAGATACGTGCATGGACCATGTAAATGGTTCCGGCCCTAAGTATGCTACAGTCAGCCGACCAATGGCAATAAAGGAGGGAGTATCTTAGCAGTTCCATGAGGACACTGCCAGGTAATGATGTCATAGTCTAGGCTATGATATGTGAAAGTGTGAAGGAGTGAAATGTGAAGAGGTGACATTGTGAAAATGTGAAGATGTGAAAGATGAAAGGTGTCCCATGGTCACATGATGAGAAAAGTGAAAAATGATTATAACAGTAGAGGTGCATTTTAAGCCTTTGAAGAAGTGACAGGCAGTTGATCTGTGGCATCTGTGTCTAAGTGGCTGTCCACATCAGGAGGGGAGTATCAGCAATAGAGACTGGTGCTGGTAAGCCATTTAAAAGAGACATTACATTCAATGGCCACCCAATGTCCATCAGGAAAATAGATACAATGTGCCACACTTTTGGAGTCAAAACCAACCCAGAAGCCTTCACATGCACAATTATTGATTTTGAATCTGGTAGGATCATGTACCCAAACCTTGGTACTCCATACTGGGATATCCTTGAGATTGGGCTTGCACTTATATACTAACTTGTAAGATGTCATATCACCAAGTACTTTCATAGGTGTCCTATTTGTTATAATCACTTTTTTATTTTCACATCATGTGACCCTGGGAACTCTCACCACCTTACCTTTTCACCATTTCATCTCTTCACCTTTTTACATTGTTACTTTTCATATCTTCACATTTCATATTCTAGAATGATCCAGACCATGACATTATTGCCTGGCAGTTACCATAAGGAACTGCTAAGGTACTTGCTCCTTTATTGCCATTGGTCAGCTTACTATAGCATAGTTTAGGGCAGACTCTAGTTACATGGTCTGTGTGCATCTTTGTATCATATATAAGGGGCTGGCACAAGCTGGGTATTTCCCAGTCTTGCACACTTGAGCTCTTTGGGCTTTATACAAGGCACTTGACTCTTTCTCACCATTCCTATTGCCTAGTTCTCTGTGGGTCTAATTAAAACCACAGCTCTTAGGAAAAGTTGTTCACTGGTCAGCATCAAGACACAAGAATAGAATAGCTGCTGCCATTTCACTATTCTTCACCTACATACAGTGTGTGATTGCTTCTCCCCATAGCATTTTCAGGAGACCACTAGCATGCAACATCATTCATATGCATTCAACAAGGGTCCAGTTAAGCTGTTCAGCAACTCCATTAGATTGTGGGTGATTATGCATGGTGAGCTTGTGCTCAGTCCCATTGGAAGTCAAATGACATTTGAATCCCATGCCTAGATATTCACCACCACAGTCAGTGCAGAGGTGTTTGATGCATGTGTCAAATTGGGTCTGCATTCAGGCTTCATATTGGCAATAAGAGTTGAATGTCTCAGACTTTGTGCCAAGAAGATAAAGGTGTGTGTATCAAGTGTGGTTATCAGTAAAGGATACATAGTAAGATTTGTGGCCTGGAGTAGCAATGGGTAATGGTCCCCAAACATTGCTATGGACCTCATCACCAAGAGCAACCTGCTAAGCAGGTTCATGGATCTTTCTTGTGGATTTGCATATTGCTTTTCCATATTTACAAGCATCACACTGGCCCATAGTTTCATAATGTGGGTCCAGTTTGATGCCTTCAATGCAGTTCTTGGCAAGCATGTCATGAATAGAGGAGGGAGCAATATGACATAGGCAGGCATGTAGCTTATCCATTGGTAGGGTTTGTAAGTCCCTAACAGTGCCAGTGAAGGGCATAACTGAGCACTGGACTTTGTATAGCCCATTAACAAGGGGAACTTCACCAAAAAGATTTTGATCCTTGGTGAAAATTCAACAGAAATGATCATGGAAGATTGCCACATAACCAGCAGCAGTGAGCTTTGTGATGGAAATCAGAGTTCTGCCCATATTTGGTGCATATAGGACATCCTTGAGAAGAACAGGGGTTGTTAAATTTCCATTGGGTAGCTCAATGTGAAGGTTACCATGTCCAACAGCATTAAAGATTCATTTGTCAGCAGCTTTGATGGAATAAGGTGGGATGTCAACATAGTCAAGAAGATGTTTATGGTATGGCATAAGATAAAGTATAGTGCCACTATTGTATAACTCAACAGTGGTGGAAAATGGGGAAATTGTATGTGTAATGGGTTAAGTGGTAGGTGGACAGGCAGTGGCTGCAAGCCATATAGCATCTGGCTCATTATTGCTAGCTGCCATATTTGTGCAGTGGTTGTTCTTTGGCTTTGAAGAAGTGTTCTTTTTATCACATGGTTTCCATCCTTTTGGAGCCTTTTCTTCACAGTTCCCTTCTTCCTTCCAGCACTGACTCTTCTTATGTCCCTTCCAGCTGCAATTATAACATATAGGGATAGGAGTCCTTTTTTTCTCCATACCAGCTGTTATAAGTGCAACATTGTTATTTGCTTTTGACTTTGACTTGCTCCCATCTTGCATGATGAAGTAATCATACTGGTCAATAATGAGACCCATTAGTGTGGTAGATGATAGTGTGATCCCATTAGTGCAGTAGGTGATAGTGTGGTCCCATTAAGCTTAATAGTCAAGGAGATGGATGATAAAATGGAGTTGTATGATCAAGGAAGTGAAGTGAAGATAATATTGAACAAATCTTCATCAGATACAGGATGACCCATGGACATGAGCTCTTCACACATAACCAGCATCTTTTTAAGATGTGCTTATATGTTACCACCATCTTTTAGTTTCAGTTTGCCAAGCTGACATTTTAGTTCAATGCTAACAAATAATGAGCATTTCTTGAACAGGTCCTTCAGTACCTCATAGTACTCTGCTGCAGTTGTTTTCCCAAGTAGACAAATAAAGAGTGAATCAGAGGTGATGTTAGCAATTTGTTACTTGACAATAGTGTTCTTTTCAGCCCATTTGATAAGTGCTTTTTCATACTCCTTTACTTCAGCTTTCTTATCAGCTATACTTGGCATCCACTCTTTTAACTTGCCCATTGCAGGATTAGTAGGTTGTGGTGCCATTCCATGGAGATAACTGATTAAACTTCTTGTTAACAGTGATACCTCAAGACAATCCTTCCAAATGGGCCAATTCTTCCCAGTGGCATTGAGCTTTAGGATTTTCATAAAGTCATCACCAAGTTTGGTTAAATGTGACATATTGATAGCTGTGCAAGATTATCTATTGCAGGTTAAAAGTTTTCAATCAAGTTAATGGCCAGAGCTTATAACCTGTTGGTAACTCAGTCACAGAGTAGTGTACTGTAGTATTAGTACTACCTGTTGGTAACTACAGGTGATATAAGCAACATGAAGAAGGAATATAGAATAATGTCTCATCTCAGTCATGAAGTAGTACATTAAGGTGTAAAGTAGAAATGAACAGTAAAACTATATGACACAGTTACATAATCAGATATCATAGAGACAAAAGTCCAACATAATACTCTAGGGTAGGCTTAGTGTACATGGTCTGTGTACTACCCTGGGCCATATATCAGGGGCAGGTATGGGTAGTTAAGTCTTTTAGACTTAATTACTTTGTACTTTGCAGTTTGCACTTCTTTGAATCTTAGCCCTTTCAAAGCTAAGCCTATAATTTCTTGAGCTTTAAGTCTATTCTAAGTCCTCCTCATTAGTTCCTTCTTTAGTTGCTCCTCTTCAGAGTCTCCTCTAGGAGTTCTTCCTCTTTATATTCCTTCTCTGAAACAGCAACTGGCCATTCTATCCTCATATCTCAAACTAAGTCCAGTGGACACAAACTAAACAGCTTGGATTTGATCTAGACCCAAGAGAACTAGGCAAAAGAATAATAGTAAAGAGTCAAGGAACTTGTATAAAGCTGGAAAGCTCAAGTGCACAAGACTAAGGAGTCTCAGCTTGTGCCAGCCCTTTATATATGATACAGTAGTGTGCACGGACCATGTAACTAGTCCGGCCCTAAGTATGGATACAGTAAGCTAACCAATAGTGATAAAGGAGCAAGTACCATAGCAGTCCCTCATGGGAGCTGCCAGGTATAACACCATGGTCTAGAATGTAACTAGTGAAAGTGTGAAGATGTGAAGATGTGATAAAGTGAAAGTGTGAAGAGGTGAAGAGTAGAAGTGTCCCATGGTCACATGATGTGAAAAATGAAAAGTGATTATAATATTCTCTGCCTAGAGTCTAGATCTAGCCTCTGAAATTCAGAGTTATAACAAAAAGAGAATAAAGGGTCAGAGGAACTGTAATGAGACTAGCACAGTAAGAGTATGAGTGCACCTGGAGTGGGATGGAGAAGTAGCAGGAGGGCCAGAGTTGCATGAAGGGGAATTAGAACTAGTATAGCTTACTGGCAAGCACTAAGTGCAAAAAACCAAGTAGATGCTGGATTGGAATTGGATTCAGAATATAGGATATAACAGGCTTACTGTACATGGTCCATGTACTTACCCTGGCAATATATAAAGGGCAAGTATGGGTGGTCAAGTCTCTCCAGACTTAATCACTTCATATCTTGCACAAGATTGCACCTTTTTGAAACTTAGCCCTTTCTAGGCCCAAGTCCTTAGTTACTTAGGCCACAAGTCTCTTTTAAGTCCTCCTCCATGTCCTACTTTGGTTGCTCCTCTCCAGAGCCTCCTTTTTTGTGTTTCTCTTCATGTTCTATCTCAATCTAGCATCTAGGTCTAGTCTCTGGGATCCAGAGTTATAACAGGAATATTGTGCAGAGGTTAAGTAAACTATAAGAATCTCAGTAGATGTCAAGCTGCTATATTATAATCTACCTATGAGAACTATGGCAGATTAGTATAGTAGAAATAACTATGAAGATAGGGCTTATGCTCAGTAGATGTCAAGCTACTGAGGAACATAAACTAGAAAAAGGTACAAGTGTACGCTCTAAGCTTATGTAACTTTTACCATAAATGGAAATCTAATGCGTAATTACAACACTAGGTGCCCATTAGTAATTATCCTATATGTAACCACATTCACACTCTGTAGATCAGCAATTTGTTCATTGGATTTGCAATCTTATTGAGACTCGAACAGAAATCCCTCCATTGGACAGCAGTGAAGCATATTCCCCACACATACTCTGATGCTGCTCATTAGATCATGCCCACTCCATATCCGGCCATGCACTTGTGCTTGGTTGTGGCATCTTCTCCTGGTCTGCAAAGAAACAGACTGCAACTGCCGTATCCACAGCTGAGGCGGAAAACTGTTCTGCTGTTCATGCTGGGCACAAAATCCTTTGGGTACGTCATCTGCTCACTGATTGCTCAGCCTAGGGTTGGCGACTCCTACACCCCTTCACATTGATAATACCACCACTATCTGTATCCTTACGACCTCTGATGAAATGGCCACTTGCACCCGCCACGTTTGCATCTCTTATTTCTGGCTTCGTGACGAGATTGTACACCAGACACTCACCCCGGAACATGTCACATCAGCCGACAATGTGGCCGACATCTTCACCAAAGGTCTGCCTGCGGACGCACACCGTCGCCTTATCGGGCTGCTCAGATTGACCAACCAAGTGAACTCCAGCTGAGGGGGAATGTTGATCATGGTATGATGTCCGTATATCACAGCTCTCCATTTCACTATGACAGCGTCGATCCCATGTTGTCTACACAACCCATTAGAGTATGACAGCTCTGCTTCCCTTTAGTATTGTTCACTATTTTTTACAGCATCCTCAGTCATTTTAATTCCATTAATATGCAGTTCATGATGTGCAGTCCATGATGAGCACTACCAGGAAGACAAAGGTGGTGCACATTACAAATGCACCATGTTGGACTTGGGGAAACATTTTCAGATGGACGCTATAATACTTGCACTCAACGAACCTCTCCGGACTCGATATCCGACTGGAGGGAAGCGGCCATAGTTTATAATCGCGTATTGACTCATAACGGACTTGCGGTCCTTTATTTTGGACCCTCGTCGCTCACACAAGGGTGAACTAAGCAGAGCTGTATTACTTAAATAGATCGCGATACAAATGCAAGCAAGCATCAAACACTATCGAAACACAGACTTTAAGCCTCCCACTTCTCACGTCCGCTGGTATGGCTTGATCAATAACGGGAGCTGGGGCTTCTTTGTCGAATCGCTGCGCAACACAGGTCGGTTTACGATCGATGCCTTTTTGCTGATCTCACTGGCGGGTACCACAAGCTTGAACTCGAACGTGCGTATAAACGTGAAAAGGAGCGCCTTCATTCTGTGCCCGACGTGGAACAAGGCTCAGTACCAGACCAACGCACACACTGGGGTGAAAGCGAAGCTCACTCAACAACAGAGAACCGGTATCCGATGCATGCTCTAGGGCCCCCGAGGAATGTCAGTTGGTGACCCCATACACCAGGAATCTGTGAGACCGCCTCCGGGACATTTTGCCACCGTTCTGGCCTACAGGAGAATGTAATTAACAGGGGATGTGTCATGCAGATGAAAGGCGATGTACTTGAATTCGTGTGCATCAGGCCCCCACAACTCCTGCGCACGATTGAGTGCCACGATGGGAATAAGGATCGAGTCACCCTGTCTAATGCTATGCGGAATATTCAGGATATATGTCGATTCAGTATGGATCACGTAGGCGTACTTGATAGAGTCATGGACGACGCCATATTTATCCGTGAATGGCTTCTCGACGGGTACCACATCATCTCTCATCGCGATCCGCAGAGTACCTGGAACGGGTGAATGCACACGGAGGGTCTCCTTCACAACCGCATCGAGGTAAGGGAGCTCCATCAGCTCGTCCATTGATGGTGTCTCCGAGTCAACAGAAAGGAGTTCTTCCTTCAGCTTAGCCTGAGTCCCAGGTTCATTCGCCATCGCATAAAGTGCCCAGGTGACCGCCGTGCTATTGTACTGTCATCAAGTCCCAAAACACATGAAGATAGTGTAGACCCATACCTCGTCGTTTCATGACCAGCAAACAAGAACGTGGGGACCTCTGCAGAAACATGCGTCAGATTCGTCATCAAATTGGGCATGAGGAGAGACCCACGCGCCAACACATCCTCGTCAAACAGTCGCTGACTCTCAGGGATATCCGTCGCCATGTTCGCCTTGACCAAGAGCGACAACAAGTCCCGACCACCCAAACTCTCCTTTTCGATTTCGCCTTTCTCCGTCGCATTCGTTTGAGCGACTGCTTTGGCATCCGATAGCAATTCTCTGCCGACCTGGTCCATCGTGCGTCGCGCAATTTCGATCTTGCGTCCACGGTCGCTACGCTGTCATACGGAAGATAAATCGGAACTCGTAGCAAGAAAGGGGCGTATGGTACTAACGAGAAGGCGGAAAGGCGGAAATCGTGATTGCAAAATAGATAGGAGAGTCAATCTCTCACCCGCTGCGGTCACAGTCGCGAACGCCTCGCTTAGTTTATTTCGTTTTTCATTCGCGTTCAGGGCATCGAAGTTGTAGTTGAAACCTAATGGTGGAGGTACGTGTCTCTTCCACCACAAATCAGGGGAAGAGGTACTAATATCGTACCTGCAAGGCCAATCACGTCGAGAGTTGCTCTACTCAGCCATGGCATAACGTCGAGACGGGTGCCAGTGGTGATGCCTGCAGGATCTTTGGCAATCTCGGACAACCAGACGTCCCGAAGCTTTATGGAAACAGTAAGGGGTCTGTGTGGAAGGTGATAACGGCTCGCATACCTGAGTGGCTTTCGCGTGAAAGATGTGGGTCAACGCCCGAATTTGAGTCGGACCAAACGCGGGATTCTACAGGTAAGATCAACTACACAAATGGCCAATGTCCATAAGGGTTCAAGTACCATGATACGTCTCTGTTTAGACAAGGGATTTGTGGGCATCGACGATAATAAGGATAGATACGGACCTGTTGGCGATGTTGAGCACCTTCGACGACAAGGACGCCTGAGTTCCTGGATCAGCGTATTTGAACGACACCATATGAGGCAACACCCCACCGCTGCCAAGAATCTGCGTCAGGTTGTACCTGACCGGGGGGGGCTTGTGGTAGTCTACGGTGTGGGTGAGGATGTGGTTGATGGCCCGCGTGTCCATGGTGAGTAGCCGACTTGTCTATTTGACCATGGCGTTCAGCACCACCGATGAGGTCTTGGAATGGCAGCGGCGTACCTGGAAGATACCCTTGTATGCCAGTGTAGTGCCGTACTGTTTCATCCATCCTTCAAGAAGCACCGAGTCCTCCTAGAAGCGAGAGGGAGCGATGGGGCTGGTCGAAACCAAATCCATGACGACGGACTGATGAGGCGACACACTGTAGCATTGATCTCAACCAGGTTGCCGAACACCCAGCTTGCTCCTTTGGGACCGCGCAGATGACGCAGGGGAGAGGTGTATGAATGGTACAGGGACCAGAAGGCCTTCCAGAGCGCGAACACGGCAACGCAGGCCAACGCTGTGGCGAGCAGGGGGTGTTCCGACGGGATCACGAGGGAGGTCATGGCGGAGGGAGCCAGCAGTGAGCGAATGCAGGGCGAGTCTTGTTTACATGGGACGGCTTTTATATTCGGTGCACGCTGATGGGAGACGTCTGAGACGGTCTGTCAGCGGTCGAAATCACGGTGGTTGTTCTGTTCCGCCAGCCGGTACGCTTCATCATGCCGTCGGTCGTGCGTCACCCACGGCGCCCCTGGAACGCCTCACGCGCAGCTTGCTGTGGTCCCTTCGCTACGGCCAACGACCCTTCGCCGAACGGTCTTGCAGGCCAGGTGGACCGTGTTTGATTGAGAATGCACCGCAGGGATGGTGAATGCATGGTATGACGATTTCTCTATGTACGGCGAGATGGCTCTAATATGTATGACGAGACACCCGTGCCTGCCTTGGTAATTGTATACCGCCGCCCTACCGAAAGGTGACCGGGGAAACATTCACATCCACATTCACATGTCCAAGACGACCATCATCTAACGTGTCCACGCCCCAGGCGCTGGCTACAACAGCAAGGTCAGTCTTGATACGCAGGCAGAACACGGCAGCGAGACCTATATATACCCTTGCGAAATACATTCGCTCAGCCCGCCCTTGGTTCAAAGCTAACGAGAGCATACCTGGGCAACGAACGAATCTCAGCTTACGTCCGATCACAGGAGACTTGACTTACTTTCCGCTCACCCTCCACTTCTCACCCCTACCGTCTAGCTCATCCGCAATCCGCTGTGGAATGCCGACCGCAACATCAGCCTTGTTGGTGCGGAGGCTCAGCAACGGAAAAGCGCCTGCCAACGGGCCTGTCGACAGTCCATTCAGACCATGCCAGCGTGTACATCGTCTGCTCAGCGCCTACCAATTGCCGCGGTAAAGGATGTAGAGACGGGCCATTTAACATCTCCGGTGAGTCTGAATGTTCATTCGACTGAGCATTGTCCCCGTATGACGAAGGCAATCAACTCACTTGCGATAGCTTGGAGATGGCCAGACGTCAATTAATCCTGCACGAACACACGCTGATCATGACACACGCACTTGAGATCGCCCTAGTAGTGATATATGAGGGGTAGACATGATCCACGAGAGTCGTACATACCTTGAAAATGACAAGATCGCTGTCATGCAGCCAATTCCAAAGTGGCCCTGCCCTCTCCTTCATGTTCCAGTAGGGCCACGGTTCAGTCCAGAACTTTGCCAGTGCTCGTCCGTCGACTCTCTCGCCGCTCACCTCGTTGAGATCTGTGCTCAAAACAAAGATGCCCTGTTCAACGTACGACCGCCACCGTGCTACCATCTGCTCTAAATGACTAGCAGATTTGGCACTAGGGAATAATGGCTCAGGGAAAAATGTAGGCGAGAGAAGGGACGTAATAGTCTCGTTAAAGTCCAGGGGGGTCACATCGGAAACGAACCATGGGAAGAGCTTTGGGCTGCAAAAGGGGTTAGTGGTTCTGGCGGGACCATGAACAGTACTCACTGAAAAACCACCCTCGAGAAGTAGGGTGTATATGTAACCAAAAAATCAGCAAAGACAAGGTCGGTGAACAGCTACCAGGTATACTGTCATCGACAACAGCTGTAGTTATCAGAACAGTGAGATGAATACCTCAAAGCCAGCTTAGCAGAGTAAGTAGGACCAGGTGCTTTCAAAGTATAGATCGCACTTACCATTGTCAAGAACAAAGTCACAACGCTTCCCTGGTCCTCCCATATTCTTGATGTATTCCCAAACAGCCTCCTGGTCATCTCTAAGAATAAATTCCTGCCGTTCTTGCTGAGCCTGCATTCCTACTGTTTGCAATTCCTCCATGTCGGATGGTGTCAAATGGGTTAAGAGAGACAGATCCTGTGTTAATCATGAATGAAACCATCCCAACGGCCACGATGAGTCGTACAGTAGCATTTCCCCTGGAGCACTACAAGTTCAGGCTAACAGGTCAGATGGACAAGAAAATATATGCTCGCCAAAGACACATCTGAACCATCTCTCGGAAGAGAATCATGAGTTTATCAGGATCCGATCTCAATCTCTCTTTCTCAGGCTCTAGTTCGTGCATCGTAGTTGCAATCTCTTTGTGCAGACGGTGAGCATCGTAACTTCCAAATTGCAAAACGCGCACGGTATATCGCGGCCCCGCTGTTTTTGAATATTTCCTCTTTTTGGGTGAAGAAGGGATCGAAATTGCACCATTGATGCGTCTCGTTGAAGTAGGAGCGAAACAGACGGTACCTACACCCGTTTTCCAGCCTGTGAAGGCAAACAGACTCGACGGGGGACATACAAATAGCATCTGACAGAAGTGGTCAGAATGAGCAAGGCCAGCCAACACGAACTTGGTGTCAACGACATACTCTGCAAAGAGCCAAGGCGCAGTGAACCACGTATGTTGGTGGGTGGACGCGAGTTTGGCGAGCTCAGCATTGTACATGTCGACATCGACATCGCCATCGTTGGGTATGGGTCTGCAGAGCGGTGAGTAGGATAGGAGAGCTGAGAGAAACCCGATATGAATGTCGGATTCTTGTTCTTACTCGAGCTCTTGGTCCCTCGCCATGCGGTACTTTAAGCGACTGGCTTTGGAGATGATGTCCTTTCCCTCTTCGACCTTGTCGTCGAGCGCCTTTGCGCGCCCGAGCGCATCCTCGCCCGACTCGGTGAGATGCTTGGACTCCATCGTCATGTCGTGAATCAGGTGATGAACATGGCTGATGATGTTGGTGATGATGATCGGCCAGCGTTTGAGTACGGTTTCATAGCTACCGACAGCTGAGCGTGGGCATTCGCGCGCGCGAGCGAAGGGGACTCACGAGAAGCTTCAGTAACCGAACAACGAGGGGGGGATCAGCATGGGATTCGGGTGTGGGGCCAGAGCTCACCTAGACTCGTCCCGGGGGTCGTAGGGAGGATACGGAGGTTTGAACATCCCAAATGGCGGTTGAACTGTGCGACGGGTGTGAGGGAGAGAAGAAACGTAGTCTGACCAACGTTCGCAATGTTATCGGTCTGATGATAGCCCGCCGTTGCAGGGCACGGACGGGTTGGCTGTTCCTGCGCACGGCCACGCCGATTCAGGCTTCACTGGAACGGGCAAATCGAACCTTCCGCAACACTGCAAGAGCGCGCTGCCATCGCACTGCGGCCTCCTGCCAGCTGTGTGACTTTCCGAGCAGATCCCAGCTCGCATGACCTCTCCAGAACCATCAGACACCTGGGTCCGTATGCCTGTCGAGCGGAGAGCGCGCGACTGCGAACATGAAGACACGACATAGATCATAATCCTCGAGCATAATCCTACTTTTACATGACCGATCCGCATGGTGGAGACGTCCAAACAGACTAGCAATTGTGTCACTCTCCCGTCTCCTGCAACGTATGGAGTCCATTTCCTCGACCACGCGGCTTTGAAGACGCATGACCCGTCCGAGAGCGGGAAGAGTTAGACTTTGTTGGTGACAGGGCGGGCATCGTATGGGCGCGTCCCAACAATGGCGCCTTGGATGACTGATTTCTCGTCATCACGGACGTCTTCTCCTTGAGCACAGTCGATTGTGGAGGCTGGCAAATATCGGTCACCTCGTGCATAGATGCCCTCGGCGTTGGGGGCGGTTTCGAGGCAGTGTACACAGGTGATGACGATTTACTCGCTTCTCCGCCGTTCTCAGTGTAACGAGGGTAGGCGTCTGTCACCTTTCCAAAGTCAAGGTACTCGGCAAGGCCGAATACATCCGACGCATTGGAGAGCGCCAGCTCTGCACGGCAACTCAGATCAAACACCTCACCTGTGCCAGATTACAGCATGAGAAGAGCCATACGCAGCGGACGAGTAGACAAAAATTGACATACACCAGAACTCAGTGTCCGTGAGGTCACTGTTAAGGACCTTGCGGCAAAGAGGGACGAGGGATGTGCCGGCAAGGTGGTGGGCCGAGCGTTCTCCTACCGTCAAGGTAGTGTTTGCGACCGCGTTTTCGTGCATGGCACATGCAACCTGCAGATGGTATCATCAGATTCATTCTCTCTACAACATCATGGTCCCACTTGGAGTATCTGCACGATCTGCAACACCATCAGCGAATGAAGCGCGACCAAACGTAATATACGTGTACCTGTTTCTGTTCCGAATGCTCCATCTGAATCTTGAGATCGAGGAAATTCGCCAACTCATCGCAGGCCGCCGCAAATCTCTGTGCATCCGGTTGCGTGTACTGTGCCGCAAACGCGGCGTTGGCTTTATTCAAGGCTGCCGAAACCTGCTCTCGGACCGCCCACTGTTGCTGAAATTGGCTGTAAACGTCGTCCCAGTTATCCAAGTCGTGGCTTTGGTTTTGTTGCGAATGAGCTGCGTTAGACATGTCGGAAATGTGGCTGGGGATGAAGCTGATGTTGGTAGACCACTCGAGCAGAAGGTCCATTTATACCTCCTGACCGGTGGACGGTCATTGTAGACAGTGGCAGGTCG
This sequence comes from Pulveroboletus aff. viridisquamosus, assembly GCA_038088935.1. Classification (NCBI taxonomy): domain Eukaryota; kingdom Fungi; phylum Basidiomycota; class Agaricomycetes; order Boletales; family Boletaceae; genus Pulveroboletus; species Pulveroboletus aff. viridisquamosus. Next base: position 13,688 of record JBBPJW010000259.1, read on the forward strand.
GGAGAGGCACACGGACGGAGTACATGCTAGCAGAAAAGTGACATGAGGTGGAGCAGCGGAGAGTGTCCAAGCGTCGACAAAGCCCTACGACTTTGACAAGGCTATGAAAGGCCTGATGGTGTCAGATCGAATGCGAATCGCCTAACCAAGACCAGATGAACCATTTCCTACCATTCGCTGGGATGCGTTGGACTAGCTTGGACGGTGGAGAACAAAGGACTATATGACGCGCGACGCCGGGACAATGCAAACAATGACAAGGTCGCCCATTGTGGAACCACGTATCTCCATCTCCCACTCATTGACCCTTTGCCAAGTGCGCCTCGTACTGCTTCGGGGTAAACGTTTTCTTCGACGAGCGTCCGTTAGGTCCGAAGGGAGGGCTGCTTGTATCTCACCTGCGAAAACGCATGCATTTGGGATATCTGTGTCTTCAACACCTCGTTGACTAGGAGCAAGTCGGTCATCGGAATTCGCTCTAGACGGTGTCAACCTACTCAGTCTGTGTCTCGCGAGCGTCGTCTTCCCCTCGAACGCCTGTGATTTGGTTCCTCACTGGATGATCGATAGGGAGCATCTGATTGAATACCCACTTCGCTGACGATGAGGACCGAGTAGCTCTCGCCACATCCACTGGACTGGTCCTCGATCTGGAGATGAGAGACAGGAAACGCATCGCGGATGACCTGTTCCAACTCTGCGAGTTGTATTGGCATGTCTTTCTGGTTCAGCTTGGATCCTGATCAATCTGATAACCTGCGAGCCATTAGTCAGTGGCCCCTCTCTCGCCGCCTTCAACCATGAGTCCACCGTACTATCCCGAAATCGCCAGCGCTGCGCTCACATATCCTGCAATCGACAACCATGCTCACCCACTCCTCACAGACAAGAACCGAAACGCATTTTCGTTGGAGGGTGTCGTCTCAGAAGCCCACGGCGACGCTCTCGGACACGACGCTCGCTACACGTTAGCCGGCTATCGTGCGATTGCACAGTTGTCCAAGCTCTATGGCATGAAGGGGCGTGAACTCACCTGGGACGCTCTTAGGAGCAAGCGGGATGACATTGGCTATATCGACCTCTGCAACATATGCTTCCAGCCCACCGGCATCCAGTGCATCTTGCTCGACGATGGTTTGGGTGGTGTCGCTGATCTTGCCGAGCCGTACCAGTGGCACAACCAGTTCACGACTAGTCCCTCCAAGAGAATCGTGAGGATTGAAACCGAGGCAGAGGTAATGTAGTCGTCCATGTGTAGATCTCCTATCTCTTGATCCATTCTGGCCCAAAGAACATTCTTCAAAGCTTGGTCGGTGACGTTTCCACAGTGTCAACGTCCGTCATTTCCGCAGCTGGTATTTTGGGAACGTTGGTGAACAGGTTCAAGGCCTGTATTCTCGCTCATGCCCAAAACGATCATGTCGCCAGTTTCAAGTCCGTGGTCTGCTATAGGTATGTACAAGATCCTCGTGACGTGATACTAATATGCAAGAATTAATACTACGTCTCAGGACGGGACTCGATGTAGCACTGTCAGAGACTATGGAGGAAATCCAAAGTGCCGTCATGCACTGGCTGCTCAGATATAAAACGACGCAAAGCCTCCGCCTGCAACAAAAGGCACTCAATGACTATCTCGTTCGCCTTGCGTTGCAGATTGCGGGTCAATATCACAAGCCGGGTAGGTGTCGCACGTCTCACCTCCACCTTAATGATACTAACAATGGTAATCCATATCTAAAGTGCAGTTTCACACAGGTGAGCCCATGTCTACTAGGAAACAAAAAAAGCTTCACCCGTGAGCAGGACTTGGGGATAACGACATTCGATTGAGCAAGTCTTCACCCGCATGTATGCAATCGATCATTGAGGCATACCCCGACACATCCATTGTCCTCCTCCATTCGGGCTACCCGAGCATGCGCGAGGCTGGTTACCTCACATCGGTGTACAAGAACGTGTATCTGGACTTTGGAGAGGTCTTCCCGCTCGTATCAGGCGACGGCCAGCGCGCAGTCATTCGGCAGGTGTTGGAACTGGCGCCGACGAACAAAATTTTGTGGTCAAGTACGGTAGAGTGATTCAGGTGGGAAACGCTCGCTCACACATGGTACGCTATAGCTGACGGACACTGGTGGCCCGAGTGCTACTATTTGGCAAGTGTTCAAGCGCGCCAAGCGCTCTGCGAGGTTCCCGTTCTTTCGTAATTCCCTTAGCCAGCGGACCTGATTTATCACACAGATTCTCTCTGATTCTGTACGCCGAGAAGAACTCGAGACACAGCAGGCGATTGAGATCATTCAAAATGCACTCTTCCACAACGCGAACAGAATATACAACCTGGGTCTTGAACCCAACACGAAGCTTTTGTAAATCGCGGCAGAGGTCAGCCTCGGACATGTTCCAGTCGAGAGATTGTATTGTAGGGGTAAATTTTTTAGTTATTTTTGTGTGCAAACCTGCCTTTCCTTCCTGGTCGCTGCTGATCTTCGAATCGTCCGTCAAGTTGCATATTCTCGCGAAGAATGGGCGTCTGCGTTGCAATTGCAACTGATGAACACTCCAGGTCATCCACATCTCTTCATGAGATCCGGGCCAACGTCCTGCATAAAGTTGCCAACATTCGAAGATCGTCGGCAACACTCAGTTCGTCGTTGTGCAGCCCGAGGGGGACGTAATCTGTTGCCTAACCCTCTGTCGCATTTAAAACCTATGTACTCTCTCAAGACCGACAGAAGCTGCGACTTTGGGGCTGCGTTGGATTATATTGGAGTGAGTCGCTGGGGACCATACTTGAGTGCACTGGCAGGTTCAGCAACCTGAGACAATCCTCTACCGGCGATGCCAGATAGGAAAGGCCTGCTTTGTTTCTTGGCTCGTGTTGAAACTGCAGAATACTGCAGGATACTTGTAGTCACCAAGTATCCAAAGGGTGTTGGAGCACGAGAGCGAGCGGACGACACAGAATGGGAGACTACGAAGACTCATGTTGGAATATGTGGATTACCTACGCTTCACCGCTTACATAAGCTAGTAGCTATGTCAGACCATTAGTTACGATAGGATACTTAGTGACTACAAGTATCCTGCAGTATCCTGTAGTTTCAACAGTTCAGACCTTTCGCGGTCACTAGCAAGACTTCAATTACCATGTATGTGTGGCACGGCATTCTCCGGTTGGTCCTCAGTCCTCAGTCGCTCCCACTCGTCTTTCGGCTCTTCCTGCGATGAGGACCGTCTTCAAGGAACAAATAAAGAAAAAAGTTGAGCGCCTTCGAAACCTTGTCGCCTGTGGAGCCTCGTCTCCCGCGTCATCCAATGTTTCCGCACCTGCCCATGTATCCGCGCCCGCCAATATTTCCCACTTTATGAAGCATGTTGACCTGGACCTTATGAATGAATTTGTACGATTTAGGATTCTCATCGTTGGCAGGGCAAATGCTGGGAAGACAACCATCCTTCAAAGGATCTGGAATTCGACGGAGAAACCAGAGATCTATAATGATCAAGGGGAGAAGGTACAGTTGACCAAGCTAGAATACGCTAGTGTGTCATTGACATGTAATCAGATTGATTTTGCTGTTGAAGGGTCCAGAGAGGTAATTATCTCGTTATATCTTCACAGCTGTCTTACCTGTTACAGCGTGGACTGCTTGATATTAATCATGAGATGGTTTTCAAAAGCAATGCGAAGTTTGTCTTTCATGACTCTGCTGGTTTTGAGACAGGCCATGAGGACGAGTTTGAAAAGATGAAGGAGTTTATTACGCAGTATACCACCATAGCCATTCTCAAGAAACAGGTCCATACCATATGATGAGTGAGCACGATGATCTAAATATGAACAGGCTTAATATGAGCAGGTATTGTATTTCAATGGATCAGCATCATCGTGCCATCAGTGTGGCAGAGGAAAGATTCTTTAATGAATGTAACACTAGAAAAGGTGATGATTTTTTCTACATAATGTTTTGCAAGCTGATTAATTTGGTACTAGTACCAGTTGTCATGGTTTTTACTAAATGGGATGCACTTGTGGCATAGGCATTCCAGCTTGCAGATCTAAACTTATCTTTAGAAGAACAACTTGCAAAGTGAAGAAGGCATGCTAAAGAGGCTTTTGCTCAGAGAAATACAATATGAGATATCCTCCAAGCACATTTGTTAAACTGGAAGGTCTATATATATATGATTTTAGCCATTTTCTAGTCTTTTGATTATATTGGCAGATATGGATAAATCTAATGCTGGATGTTACACATTGCTGGATGAGACTGCAGCTACATTAAATGGTGCATTATTGAAAATGATGTTGGTTACAGTGCATGAAACAAATATCTTGCTATGTATTAAATATGTGATAAGATAGTAAGTAAAAGGATTAGTGGATGTAAAAAATATGTATATTGATGTCATTTAGTGCTTTGGTGCTCTATGTGGAATATAGGGCCACTAACATGAAAGAGCATGATTTAAGTAAAGTACTGGCAAGCTGGTTTCCACAAACACAAGTAAGATTTTAAATTAGTGGTTATAAAATGATAATAACAATAACAATAATATATATCTTTATGCAATATAATAGAGAGTAAGTGATTTGATATGGGCTTTAGAACTCTTGCAAATCACCATGCCTTTTGTTACTTCTCTATTGATAGGATGTAAGTGATTGATATAAATTTAAAATAAAAGTTCTGCTAATCACCATATCATGTTTCTTGCTGTTCTATTATTGATAGACTGCAAGTGATCTGATATAGATTTGAAAGGACAATCCTGAAATCATTATATCCCATACTGCTCTCTCATTAATAGGGAGTAAGCAATTTGGTGTGAATTTAAGATGTCAATTTTACTGATTACCATATCTCTGCTATTTCTTTACTGATAGGGAGTAGGTGTCCTGTTGTGAATTTGAATGCTAACTGCTGATTATCATGTCTTTTTGTTCCTTTCCATTGGTAGGAAGTGAGTGAATCTGAAATTTCAATTCTACTAATTATTATATCTTCTACTGATTATCCATGATAGATTGTAAGTAGTCTAATGTCATCTTCAAATAGAAATTCAGTTAATTACTATGCTTTCTGTTGCTTCTTTATTGATGGTGGATAGTTGATCTGTTTGGATTCAAAATAATGGTTCTATTAATTACCATGGTTTTTGCTGCTCTTTTATTGACAGAGAGTATGTAGGCTAATATGAACTTAAAATGAGAGTTCAACTGATTACCATATTCTCTGTTGTTCTTTCACTAATAGAAAGTAAGCAATGTAATGTGGATTTAAAACAACAATCTTATTAATTACTATATATATTTTTGCTGCTCTTTTACTGATAGGAAGTAAGTAATTTGATATACATTTAAAGTAACAATTATACTAATTACTATATCTTCTGCTTCCCCACTAATAGTGGGCAAGTAATGTGATTTTGAAATATAAATATTGCTAATTGCTACTATTTTCTTATTGATAGTGGGTAAGTAATCTGATATAGGTTTGAAATAAGAATCCTGCTATTTACTATATCTTCTGCTCTTTTGCTGCCCTTCTATTGACAGGAAGTAAATGATATGATATGAATTTGAACAACAACCTTGCTAATTATCATGTCTTCTTATATTTTTCCATTGATAGTCTGTAAGTGGTTTGATATGAATTTGAAGTGAAATGTTGCTAACTACTATGTCTTCTGTTGCTTCTTTCTTGACAGCTTGTAAGTAAGCTGATATAAATTTAAAATAAGAATACTACTAATTATTATATTCCTTACTATTTTCCACTAATAGAAAGTAAGTAATCTGCTGCTCTTTTACCAATAGTGTGTAAGTGGTTTGATGTAAAATTGAAATAACAATACTGCTAATTATTATGCCTTTTACTGCTCTATTATTATATTCCACATTCCAGACTCTAATTCCTACTTAGTTCTTAGCTGTCCTTTATACTCTGCACTAACCAGTAAGCTATACTAGTCCTTGATTCCTTTTATATACCTCTGGCCTTTCTACTACTACTTTATTCCACTTTAGTTGTACTCATGCTTTCTCTGCACTAGTGATACTACAGCTGCTCTGACCCTCTATTTTATTTTCACTCTATTCCAATTTTAGCTTTGTCTTATTTTTAGTGATCTAGTACAACTTCATTTCTGTTGTGAACCTCTTGCAACTACCACTTTTACAGCACATGATCATGGGAACCCTACTCCTTTTCAGGATAACCCTAGCCTAGGGCTTAGCAATTCCTTTACAAGTATTTCTATGGTCAGTGGTCATGTGATCACATCTGAGGATCTTCCCTGGATCTGCCTGGGATCTTCCCAATCTGGATCTGATCATATCTTCATGGATCTAATGGATATTGGATCTACGATCTTATCTGTGGCAGAGATTCCCATCCTCATGTTGTACCCTGACCTTCTCTTTCATTCTACACACCACATCCATGAGGTCACTGCCTCATCCCTTCATATCTGCTCCATGCTCTTTTCTCTCCTATTTAATAGTGTGACCTTACTGCTATTGGTTTACATAGATAGCAGTACTCTAGGGTAGGCTTACTTTAGTTGGTCTGTGCACCTCCCTAGGCAATATATAAGGGGCAGGTACTGGTGGTAAAGTCTTCTCAGACTTTATCACTTTGTATTTGGCTTTAAGCACTTCTTTGGATACCAGCCCTTTCCAGGACAGGCCCTTAGTCACATGGGCATGAGTCTCCTTCAAGTCCTCCTTCATTGCTCCCTCCTTGGTTGCTCCTCTCAGGATCCTCCATTTGTGTTTCTTTCAGTGTTCCTTCTCTATCAACTTCATCTAGGTGTAGCCTCTGGTATCCAGAGTTGTAACAATTTCTATCTTATTCTTTCCAGACTATTCTGTTTTAACTCTGCATATTCTCCCATTTTTGCTTCTGTTATAATTTCCCATTTCTTTTTCTCTTGCTTTTCCTTGCTATGTTTTACTTTCACACATCCTGGATGCTTTCTTGTTTATGTTCTGGAACCTTCCCCTTCTTTTGTTTCAGAACATTTTCATTTTCTGATGCAGCAGATATGACTTATAATCCTCTCCCCTTGCATAAGTCACACCATATTACACTCAGGCTGCTTCTCCTGTGTTCTATCCATTTCCACATGGATCAATTACTTTGCATTTGTTATTTATATGACTCATTCAACTGAGTCTGAACCTTGTTTCTCTATACTATAAAGTAGTGTACTTTGCCTTCCTTCTCCTTATGCTACTTCTATCTTCTATCCTCACATTAATTACTCAATACCTTGGTTACCTTGAGGCTACTCCCTCTTGGTAATATATCCCTTCTTAGTCCACACATCAGTATACAAGAGGGAACCCTTGAACTCTGTCAACATCCACTGTTGATTATACTCTATAGGCCAGTGTCCCTGTTATAGCTTAATATCTCATTTAAGCACCTCTTTGCTGGTGTTGTCCTTGTATCACACCATCCCTTGTCCATAAGCTGACTCTTTGTTGAGCTTACCCTCTCATAGTTCTCTCTTCCAAAGGTCTATACCTGACTCTACCCAAATCTAGCATAACAAAAGAAGTAGCATAACTTTTGCAACTACCATCACTATAGCTCACCTATCATATTATCCAAGCAACCCACATTTCTTGCCTTCCTCTGGAGCAAATACAGATTGTCTTCTACAGAGAATCCTCTCAATTCTTCTGAAACAGAAGAAACCCTAGCCCATTGTCCTTTCTTACCAGAAAATCCCATTGGTAATATTCTTGTTCCCTTTACTGAGGAACAGAACTTTGACCAAATCCTTGCCCATGAGCTCACAACTTTTCTACAGATTCCAAGTGCCCCTACTCCACCTTCTTCTACTCCAACTCACTGTCACTCTCTTTATTTTCTTCTTCAAACCACCATGTCCAACTTCACTACTATTGCTAAACTCACCAAACTTTGCCTCAGTACCCTGGAGCACTATGATAGAGATAGGTTCAAAGCTGAAACCTGGATGGATTCTGTCCAGTTCTATCTCTTTGTTAATCAATTCATATACAACACTGATGAGAAGCAAATCACCTTTGCTCTCTCTTACATAATCAAGGGCCCTGCCCAATCCTAGGCTGCCACCTACCACAAGCAATACATCAAGGGCACTTTAGTAACCATAGGCTCTTTTACTGATCTAATCACTGCCTTCCTGGCAGTGTTTTAGAACCAGGATATGGTCAGCTCAGCCATTTACTGGCTGGCCAACATGCAGATGCAACTTACCAAGAAAAAAGAATGGACTCCTTTCCTCACTGAATATACAATTGAGTTTCAAAATCATGCTGTGATCTCCAAGATCAAGAATGATGTCATTCTAATCAGCTATTATGAGACAGGACTAGCTCCTTGGATCTTCTGTTATATCCACTCCATGAAAATCATATCTACCAAGATCATGGACTAGTACCTCAAAGCCACCCACTTCAACAGTACCAATGAACAATCCAAGTTCATTGAACAATGAAGGAAAGAAAGACTCCCAGGGCATTCATCTGGACTTCTGCCACCCCCTTGACCCCTTGGATTGAAAAAGATCCAAACACAATGGATATTGACTCCATAAAGCTCAACAAACTTACCCCCCAGAAATGAAAGCACTGCTGCAAAAATAAGCTCTGCTTTTACTGTCAAAAACCTGGTTACTTTACTGATAAATGCTTGACCTTTCCTTCCCTCTCTTCTAGCAAGCCAAAGAAGATGCCTCAAGTAAAGAAGATTCCTGTCAAAGAACCATCCAGAATAGAAGAGGTTAGTGATGAAGAAGAGGTTGAAGTTGGAAGAGTGGGTTTTTAGATTGGAGTACCTTCCCTATGCAAGGTGCTCCCAATTTTTCTTGTGCTCCTGTACTTTTATCATAATCTAGGAAAGCAATTCAAATCCCCATACAAGTTTCTCCACCCAAGTACCTAAGAAAAGTCATAGACATTTCCACTTTAGTTGATAGCAGTGTCCAAATCAACTGCATCAACTGGGAATTTGTGTCCCACCACAAGTTTCTAACCACTTACCTTCCCCAGGCCCTCCACATTCAAAATGTGGATGTCTTCACCAACAGCAAGGGAATAATTACCCACATATGCAAAGTTATACTTTGCATCCAATGTTTTACCTCCAAGATTTTCTGCTATGTCATGGGATGTGGCAGGGAGACCTTGATCCTTGGACTCCCCTGGCTAAAAAATGCCAACCCTTCAGTCAATTGAAAGAGTAGCACTTTTACCATTCCCTCCACTGCAGATACCTCAAAGGAACTTTACTATTCCACCTCCTTGCTTCCCAGCTTGAAGTCTTATTGCTACAAGCAAACCACCCTTGATGATAAAGAACATTTCATCAATTAACTACAGTACATTATCCCCAAGAAGTCCCTTCAAGACTATCTCTATTAATGACACTCCTTATGAGTCATCAATACATGCTTTGCATTCTTGCCCACTGTTACTATCACAAAGCTCACTACTTCCACTGAGCTTGCCATTGAAGCCAAGAAGGCTCAACCTAAGATGGAACTCCCTCCAGAATATCAGGAGTTCACATCTGTATTTTCAGATATCCTGAAAACTCTTAACCATCTGCTACTCAGCAGGCCCTATGACCATAAAATAAACCTCAAAAACACCTTTGTCCCCAAAATAGGCAAAGTCTACCCTTTGTCCCCACCAGAACACCAGGCAACTAAAGAGTTCCTGGAAAAAAACCTCCAGGCTGGAAAGATCTGACCATTCAATTTTCTCCAAGTGTCTTTCTTTTTCTTTATCAAGAAGAAGGATGGTAAGCTCTGTTCTTGCCAAGATTACCAATATCTCAATGAACACACTGTACATGATGCATACCCACTTTCTCTAATCTCCAATTTTATTGATAAGCTTTGTAAAGCAAAGTTATTTACCAAGTTCAATGTTTATTGGAGGCACAAAAACATTTGTATCAAGGACAGATATCAATGGAAAGTGGCCTTTATTATTTACAAGGGGCTCTTTGAGCCAATGGTAATATTCTTTAACCTCGACAATTTACCTGCCACATTTTAGTAATTCATAAACAACTCCTTCCATGACATGATTGCAAAAGAATAGTTGGTTATCTACATGAATGACCTCCTTATCTCCACTTCTGATGCTGAAACTCACCACCTTTGCACTACCCATGTCCTCAAATGCATGGCAGAACTCAATCTCCATCTTAAATTGAAGAAATGTACCTTTGCTTCCACATTAGTGGAATATCTTGGAATGGTCATTCAACCAGGATATTTCACCATGGACCCTGTAAAACTTGATGGATCACCAAATGGCCCATCCCTCAAAAGGTTAAGGATGTCTGATCCTTCCTTGGCTTTGCCAACTTCTATCAGCAATTTATTCCCAACTACTCCTCCATTGCTTACCCACTTTGATCTAACTAAGAAGATATCTTCCTGGTCCTGGTCCACCTTCTGCCAAGAGGCCTTTGACTCCCTTAAGAAACTCTTCCTTTCTCAACCAGTCCTTAAACTACCTGACCTCTCTTGCCTCTTTGCTATTGCCACTGATGCCTTTGCTTATGCATCAGGTGGCATTCTCCTCCAAACTGACACCAATGAAGACTGGCATGCTTGTTTTTATCTCTCACAGACCTTCTCCCCTATCAAGAGAAACTATGACATTTATAATCATAAACTCCTTATAATTATCTGTGCCCTGAAAGCCTGGAGGCAATACCTTCAAGGCTCTTCCCATGTGGTTCAGATCTTTACTAATCACAAGAATCTTACCTACTTCTGCATCCTTCAGACACTTAACCATTAACAAGCCTGTTGGCTTCTTAATCTTGCTGACTTTGATATCCAACTTTACCATGTTGCTGGATCCTTCCTTGCTGGGCCCAATGCTCTTTCTTGTTATTCAGGTCTCTGCCCAGACTCCTCCTTGACAACTTAAAAGTCACCCTACTTCCTGAAACCATCTTCTGCCACATCATTGACACCACCCTTTATACCCACATCCAAAATATCAGGTAAATAACCCCCTTCACCTTTCTATCCTTCAGAAATGGGATGGCCCCATGTGCAATGGTCTCCAGTCTCACTTCTGTGACTGGAAACTCCATGACACCCTGCTCATGTACTGTAACCATGTATATATTCCCCTGGATGAAAAACTTTGTCACTCAATCCTCTACCACTGCCATAACTATGAAACTGCCAGTTACTCTGGCTATTTGGAGACCCACATGCTTGTCCAACAAGAGTTCTGGTGGCCAGGTCTTGCCACCTATGTCCACAAGTATGTTAGTGGCTGCACTATCTGCCAACAGCACAAGACCAATACACACTCCTTCATACCTGCTCTTTATCCCATTTTCTCATGGGCTCTCCACCCTTTCCAGCAGATCTCTTGTGACCTGATCACCAATCTTCCCTAATCTGGTGACTTTGACTCCCTGTTGGTTATGGTTGACCATGGGCTTATAAGGGGGGTAGTTCTTGTCCCCATCAAGAAAATTGCCACTGCCAAAGAAATAGCTATGCTTTTCTTTGAGAAAGTCTACAAACATTTCAGTTTGTATGACAAAATCATCTCTGACCAAGGCCCACAGTTCATCTCTGCTTTCACCAAAGAGTTGGAGAAACTTCTTAACTACAAACTCATCTTGTTCATTGCATACTATCCTCAGTTTGATGGAGAGACTAAATAAGTAAACCAAGAAATTGAGACCCATCTCTGTATCTTCTGTGGAGCTAACCCATCCAAGTGGGCAGAAAACATCTCCTATGCTGAATTTGCACACAACTGCCACCCCCACTCCATGACACACCAATTACCATTTTTTCTCCTAATAGGCTATGAATCCTGTGCTTTTCCTTTGGTGATCTCTGAAATCTTGATGCCTGCTATTGCTGACAGGCTAAAACACTTGACTGCAGCTAGAAACAAAGCCCTGGCTGCCCATGACCTTGCATGCCAGGTGATGGCTTCTCATATTCACTTTAAATTCATTCTCTTTATCAAAGGGATAAAAGTATGGCTAGAAGCACAGGACTTAAAACATTTTATTATCAACCCCAAGTTCACACCAAAAAGAGAAGGACCCTTTACCATCACCAAGGTGCTTTCCTCCATAATATATAGATTCTGTCTTCCCTCAACCTGGAAGATCCATCCAGTCTTCCATGCTTTGTTATTATTGCTCTATCATGAAAATAACATTCACAGAAAGAATTTCCTGGCTCTACCCCCAGATCTTATAGAAGGTCAAGAAGAATATAAAGTTGAGCAGATATTAAAACATCATGGCTTGTCTTCTTCCTGCTCCTTTCTAATCCAATGAAAGGGTTATTCAGCAGAAAAAGACTTGTGGAAAGCTGAGTCCAACCTCAGTAATGCTTTCAAACTCTTGGCTGCTTATGAAAAGCAGCACTTCCTAGAAACTTCCTCCATCACCTTTCTCCCTTGTGCTATTCAAACCAAGAAATCCAAGCCATACTCTGCTCCTAAGTAATCATGTCCTCAAACAACAATGCTACCTTGTCTCTCACTTCCAATGTTCCATCCTTGCCCACTCAAGAGACCCTCAACACCATTTTCCCCATCCATTCCCACTCTCTTCCTTTTGGGACCATTGTTATTTCAATCAACTCATTACCATTTACATTGTCCACCACCTCTTTAGTCAATGGTTTTTCAGATGAGAAAATCACCTTAGTTTCCATTGTGCTATCCCTGTTATGGCTCCAGCCTAACATGTGGTCACACGTGATCGTGAGAGCTCTCCAGAAGCATGTGATGCAGGTCATGTGACCAGAGCATGTGATCGTGTGAAGGAGCAGCCTTATAAGGCCAAGCCCTAGGCTAAGGTTAGTAGTTCTTATTCAGAGTATTCCCCAGCACTTGCGAGGTCACGTGATGTAGCTGGATCTCAGATGAGATCTTAGATTGATCCGATGATATCTCTAATGGAGATTAGGATCTGATCTGTGGCAGAGATCTAGATAGATCTCCTCGGCCTTCAGGTAGCCATGCCATTATCATAGAACCAGAGCAGTGCTTTCCTTCCATTCTCCCACATCCTCATGGTGTGGTTCCCTCATCTCTATCCTGTATCCGCGAGGCCCTTGCCTCACTCCTACCATACGATCCATGCATTCCCCTTATCTATTATGAGAGCTGAGCTACTTAGGCTATTGGTTTACATAGATAGCTAGCATTAGGGTAGGCTCCCTGTACTTGGTCTGTATGAGGGACCTGGCAATATATAAGGCAGGGAGTGGTAAGCTGAGATCTCCTCAGTCTTACTCTCTTGTCTCTTACACTGAGATTACACAAGAGATCTCTACGATCTCCCGGCTGTCCCTTCTAAGGGATCCCCCTGAGCTCTCTAGGGTTGAGGCTCCGACTCTCTTTGCCTAGTTCGGGGCCACTAGCTTAAAAGCCCTAGCAGCTGCAGGAAGGTGCTCACCAAGGAGTTGCTGTTGAAGACTATGGGGTAACACCCATAACAGTCCCCACTACCCACTTACTTGGCCAACATGCCATTCTTGCCCATTACCATTACCATTCCATCATCCAGGGCCCAATTGGCCACCCCTTATCCCATCACTGCCATTGACCTACCCATTACAGCTCATGCCCTTTACCCAGGTAATCACAATGACATATATTGCATCAGACTTTGGTCCTTTGTATTTAACTCATGACTCTCAGTTGCCATCAGTATTATACACTGGCAGTACTAAGCTAGGGGCTATTTTTCATTCTTACACTAAGCTAAGTTTCTTTACTATTTACTATCTTTGACCGCTTTCTTTGATCTTATCTTATCTTATCTCACCTTATATCTTATCATGCCATGAGGTTGGGTCTAGCCTGGTCTAGCCTTTGTACCTCATGTAGCATAGCCTTTTATCTCATTATAGCCTAGACTTTCTCTAGTGTCATGGTCTAGCCCTCTGATGTCATATCTTACCTTTGCCTTGCTTTCTTTTACTAATTACTCCCTATTTGCCATTGGTTCCTATTTAGTTTCCCTTTGCCCTATTTCCTTATTTAGCATTATTCTCTGTATACCAGCTACCTCATGTATTCCTCATAACCTGGTTCATGCACACTTTGTAGCAATATATAAAGGGGCAAGGGCATAGACTGGTTTCTGAGTCTAGAGCACTTGTTTACTTGTTTACCTTGTTTCCTAGTGCCTCCTCTAGGCTGTTATTTTTTTGTCTTCCCAAGGTGGTTTTCTCTTGCTGTTGATCTAGATCCATAACAATTAGCTCCTACCTGGACATGTACTTCCCCTTGTGGGCCCTCTACTGCCTCTACCATCAGGTAGAAAAGATCTCCTTAATTACACAACTCCTTCACTGCACTGCTGAAGTTGACACTGATGCTGTTCATTGAGGATTCAACATTATCTGTTACAACTCTAAATCCCAGAGGCTAGATCTAGACAAAGAGAGAGAGGAGGAACATGAAGGGAAACCTAAATGAGGCTCTGAAGAGGAGCAACCAAGGAGAGATCAATGAAGGAGAACTCAGAAGAAACTCATGCCCATGCAACTAAGGATCTAATCCTGAAAGGGTTAAGATTCAAAGAAGCACAAACTGCAAAGTACAAAGTGATCAAGTCTTTTCAGACTTGACTACCCATACCTGCCCCTTATATATGGCCCAGGGTGGCACACAGACCATCTACACTAAGCCTACCCTAGACTACTATTATCTATGGATATCAATAGTAGTAAGGATACACTATTAAATAAAAGAGGAAAAAGCATGGGGTAAATATGAAGGAATAAGGCAGTGGCCTCATGAATCAAGGAATAGAATGGAAGAGAAGGGAAGACTCATAATGGAAGAGAAGGGAAGAACATAAGAACAGGGATCTCTGCCACAGATATAATGAGATCATAGATATAAATCCAAGATCTGTCAGATCCATGAAAATTGTTACGCTGTCGGTTTCGAGGCTGCTACTGATAACCCTAGACAAGGGCTTATTGATGTCGGTGTTGGTATTTGTAGGAGATGTGATGGAGTGTATATGAGTTACTATTAGAACACTGTCCAGATACTGGTACAAGTGCTCAAGACTGGGGCTTGAGCCTACTAAGTGTTACAGTATTTATACAATGGGACTCAGTGCACAGACCAAGACCCTGTACCCGTAACCCTGTACGGGGATCAAAAAGAAGAGAAGTCTCCGTGAGAATAGCCAATGGCTGAAAAGGAGTGGAGCTTCTTAAACGGAAATTAAAAGGATACCCTTTACCCTACCAGGGTCTGAAGACACGAGGCTAACCCTGTGCCCTGAGTCTAGACCTTGTCATGTGACCCGTCACGTGACCTGATAAGATAAGATAAGATAACCACATGGCAAGATAAGATAAGAAAGAAAGCGAAAAAAGTGTATCATAACAAAAATACATCAAGATCCTGCTTAGGGAAGATCTAGGGCAGATCCTGGGAAGATCCCAGATCCCATTTCATGTAACCACTGACCATAAAGGTACTCATAAATAGTTAGACCCCAAGCTAGAGTTACCTGAAAAGAAGTATATCTTCTATAATCATATGATGTAAAAGTGGTGGTTGTGCAAGATACATAATACCATCTACTCCAGTCATTCCTCATTCTAGATGACTTGTGTATCAACTAGAATTCAGTGAATTCCTTACTGATCTTGACCACTTTGAACAAGAATTGTCTGCTGCTTAGTAGCATCTTCCTCCTACTCACCCTGCGACTCCCTTTGCCTTATCATTCCTGCTTACTCTTACTGAACTCAATCACATTACCTGCACTGAGGCATGGTGGTCTGGCCACAATGGCAGAGCCTGTCTCTTTCTCAGCCACCCTCACTATTATAACTGTTATAATCATTTTTCATTTTCATTTTCACATCATGTGACCATGGGACACCTTTACTTTTCACATCTTCACCATTTCACACTTTCACATCTTCACCCTTTCACTTAGTCACAAGTCTAGACCATGACATCATTGCCTGGCAGTTTCCATGAGGAACTGCTATGGTACTTGCTCTCTTATTGCCATTGGTCAGCTTACTATAGCATACTTAGGGCCAGACCCATTTACATGGTCCATGCACACCACTGTAGCATATATAAAGGGCTGGTGCAAGCTGGGATTCCCCAGTCTTGTGCACTTGAGCCTTAGGCTTTATACAAGGCACTTGACTCTTCACTTCTATCCTTTTGCCTAGTTTTTTGAGGTCTAGTTCAAACCTCAACTATTAGTATTAAGGCATCCACTGGGATCAGATCACGAGACTCAAGATCAGGACAGCATGAAGCTGCTTCAATAACAGCTGCTTTCAATACCATGCACTAGGCCATTAATGGATCCTGTGTCCCTTGTATCAATGCCCCACCTGTCTTTACTGGCAGCCCAGCCATAACCAGGCTTATTGCCCTTTTTTCTGACCTTACCCTTCAT
This sequence comes from Pulveroboletus aff. viridisquamosus, assembly GCA_038088935.1. NCBI lineage: Eukaryota > Fungi > Basidiomycota > Agaricomycetes > Boletales > Boletaceae > Pulveroboletus > Pulveroboletus aff. viridisquamosus. The sequence continues at coordinate 30,157 of JBBPJW010000259.1, forward strand.
TCTTGTCCTCATTATCTTCCACCTGTTCCTCACACTTCTCACAATCCTCTTACTACTCCTATGGGTCCTATCATTATGCTTCTGTGACTCTCTTATTCCTACTGCCTTCTTATTACACCAACAATAAGGATAATGTCATTGATTGTTGCAAACCATGCAATGACCACTTTCACTCTCATGTGATCGTGGGAATCCCAACCCTTATCAGGCTAAACCCTAGCTTAGGACTTGGTATACTATATGAGTTCCTTAAGGTTAGTGGCCACGAGGCACATCTAGAGATCTTTCCTGGATCTTCCCTGGATCTTTCCGATCTCAGATCTGATCTATATCTGTGGATCTGACGGATCTGCCGATGGATCTCATCTGTGGATTGAGATCCCCATCCTCGCTGTGTCCTCACCTCTTACCTTCCATTCCCCCACTTCATTCATATCTGATACATGCATTCTCCTTACAGCCTACACGAGGCTGCTATACTTATGCCATTGGTCGGCTTACTGTACCACTTCAGGGTAGACACGAATGTACATGGTCCGTGCACCATCTAGAGTAGTATATAAAGGCTGGCTAAGAGTGCTAAAGTCCTCAGACTTTATCACTTGAAAGCACAGGCAGTTTAGGCTTGAAGATCAAGCTCTTCTTAGGAAACCAGGCCCTTCAGCAGCACAGGATCTAGGCAGTCTCGCGCACGTGTCTCATACGAGTCCTTTTCGTCTTCCTCTTCTAGAGTCATCCTCAGTTGCTCCTCGTTTGAGCCACCACTAGGGTTTTCTCCATGTTCCTCCTCTTCCAACATAGTCTAGGTATAGCCTCTGGTTTCCAGAGTCGTAACATTGATAACATCAGCTGGGCCAACATCACCAGCTCCCCAGCAGCCTATGACTAGCAGTGTCTGATAGAGATATCAGACATATAACAGAGGTAATGTTATGATTCCCTGTTTATTTTTCTCTTGCTTTTTCTTGCTGTGTTTCACTTTCACATATCCTGGATGCTTTCTTGTTCATGTTCTGAAACCTTCCCCTTCTTTCATTCCAGAATATTCTCTGACATAGCAGATATGACTCATGATCTATGTCTCTTGCATGAATTACACCATATTACACTCAGGCTACTTCTTCCATGTTCTATCTATTTTCACATGGATCAATTACTTAGCATTCATCATCCATATGACTCATCCAACTGAGTCTGAACCTTGTTTCTCTGTACTATAAATTAGCATACTTCACCTCTCTTCTCCTTATACTACTTTTACCTTCTACCCTCACATTGATTACTCAATACCTTGATTACCTTGAGGCTACTCCCTCTTGGTAATATATCCCTTCTTAGTCCACACATCAGTATACAAGAGGGAACCCTTGAACTCTATCAACATCCACTGTTGATTGTACTCTGCAGGCCAGTGTCTCTGTCATAGCTTAATATCTTATCTGAGTGTCCCCTTGCCAGTGTTATTCTTGTGTTGTACCATCCCTTGTTCACAAGCTGACCCTTTGTTGAGCTCACCCTCTCATAGTTCTCTCTTCTGAAGGTCTATATCTGACTCTATCTGGGCCTAGCATAATAGCTTGTTTTACTTTTCTATTTTGACTCTTGTATTTTTATTACAATTGATCTGTTCTTTTCTCCTTTCTTGTTCTAGCTTCAGACTTTGCACATTCTTGATGCTTCCTTGTTATATTCTAGAATCTTTAGACTTTCTTTATTTCAAAATATTTTCCTCTGTCAGCATATATATATATTACTTATACTCCACTTTCATTGTATTTCATTCATTTTCACACAGATTACTTAGTAACCATTAGTTATTTATCCTGACTTATTCAACTGAGTTCCAACTTTGTTTTCCTTAGTATAAGTAGCATATTGTCTCCCTTATATTTCTTATGCTACTTCTATTTTACCTTCACCTGCCAATATTGTTTTTTCTGCCTTGTCCTCTCAGACTTGTTGAAACCCTTAGTCTACTCTTCTAGGGAGTTCCACTTGCAACTAGCATTGACAAGCACCACCTTCATTCTTAGGCTAACCCCAGTGTCTTGGTCTCATTTTCAACCTTTACTGTAGAACTATGGTGCCATTCTGTGTTTGCATTATCCTTAGCATCTAAGACTGACCTCTGTCAAGTCTTATCTCTAGCCCTCCCATAGTTATAATGTCTATGTTAGTTTCTACCCAGGCCTAGCATAACAATTTTCTCACTATCTTTCAGTTTCAGTCTAATATGCCTTGATACTATTATTGCTGACATCTTCATCATCTCCAAGATATATTGGCACCTGTTCTTGCTTCTAAGACAACTCCAGTCTTATCTCTTTTTCTTACATAAACCCTTTGCTACTCTGAAACTATAAGTACTATAACTCCTATATAGTACTATAGTTTGAATATTGCCAAAAACACCTCTGTTTTGAGTTTGTACTTACTCTAACTGAGCTTCCAAGCTTATCCTGTAACCTCTGGTTCACTTTAGAGTAACTTCAGACCTTAATGAAATTCTTAAGAAAATCCTAAGAGTATGTTCTTATTATGACTAGATTTAATACTTCTTATCTTGCCTGTTCTTTATGTTGAGCCATAAGACTACTTTTCTTTTTTTCTCTAATTCCTTTGTAAATTGGAACATTGAATTATATAAGGGCACACCACATAAGATAAAGTCAAATCTCATCCAATTCAAGAAAAGCTCTCTTTGATCTTTTAGAATCTCCACACTTCTTTGAAAGTCTCTGAAGCTATATTCTTACTTTCAGGTTGAGTACCATCAGTAGGCTTAATCCAGGGGTTTTTTCTGAAGCTCTCTCTTACTGTTACTCTGAATTCTAATAGTATCTTGTATCTAGAGTTTACCCTCTCTAGTCTTTCTATAGCCTAGCAGCATGCTTGGCTTAGAAGATTCCTCAGCACCTCCAGAATTAGATCTGATAGTAAAGCAACTAGGATTCTTAGTAGTTTTGTAAATTATACTCTATTCCAGAATCAGCTTAGACTGTCTCTTGACCCTTGACTCTAACTCTTTTGCATGGTTTCTGCTTTCTTGGTTGACCCCTTAAAGCATCCAGAATATCTGAACATTTCCAGAATATTAGTTTTGCCCATGCATTACCATTAGACCATGAATTTTTCATAACCCCATTATAACCATGTGTTCTTGGGCACCTTTAATCATTGACCTTTTTTACTTTCTGATTTTCTGAGTATCTTCAAACTATTCTGTCTTCTTCTTACTTTAGTTCCAGAATGTTTAGTAAGTGCTTGTTTCAAGACTAATATTTCACTATTATGGGCCTTCTGACTCCTGTAATCTCTTCATATGCAACTCTGGACTTCTGAGCATTTCTAACTCTTCTACATAGTAGCACCATCCATTCTTCTCTAATACTCATTTGCAGTCTTCTGGTCATGGTATCTTCCATAAGTGCCTTTTCTTCCTTACTTTCTTTCTGGCAATAATTCTAGCACTTCACTACTCTGCTATTATCTTAAAACCCTGACATAGAATACTCCAATTTATTCTGCATTATTTCAAATCTCCTTTTTCCTGCTTAGACCTTGCCATTGCAGTCTATGCAGTCCTAGCCAGTTTTCTGGCCCTTTTTTTTGAAAAGTCACTCAAGTCTTTATTAGAATGCCACATTACTTGCTTATATTGGTTTTTCCATCCTTATATAATGCTAGGCCTGGGTAGAGACTAATATAGACCTTATGGCTAAAGCTAGGCTAGGGAAAGGCTTGACAATAATCAGCCTTGGATACTAGTGATGATATAAATGTGGAATTGCACTGTAGTCCCTTAATAAAGGTTGAAAATGAGACAAGGATACTGGACCTGTTAATGACACTTGTGTGGTACTTGCCATTGAAAAGACACAAGCAGGACTTCCTTGATAAGGGTGGGGCAAAGGTTTAGATAATGCTTGAAGGAAGCAAGATAGGATAAGGCAGAAGTAGCATAAGAAACATAAGAGGGAGGATATGCTACTTATACAAAGGTAAATAAGGTTCAGACCCAGTTGAATAAGTCAAGTGGCATAACTAATGATCCATGTGGAAACAGATGGAATGCAGTGAAAGTGGACTATGCATAATATTCAGACTAAGAGAATGTTTTGAAATAGAAAAAGTTAGAATGTTCCAGAATATAATAAGAAAGTGTTCAAGATATGCAAAGGTTAGAAGCTAGAACAGAAGAGGGAAAAAAAAAGGGACCAATTGTAATACCTTAGAATAACTTGTTCTTAACAATCAGTTCTAGCCCATAAAACTTTCTTGTAATAAAACATGCTACTAATTTTCAAGCCTCTTGTTCTCTAACCTTTATATTGTACCCTCTGTGCAAATCTTAATCAATTATAAATTACTTGTTGAAAACTTGAATTCTAATTAGAGTTTGATATTCCAATACTCTGCCTTTCTCTGCCCCTTTTCTATTCTCTCTCCTTTTTTTCATTTTTGCCTCTTATACTCAAGCTATCAGTGTTGTGATCCTCTCACAACTACCACTTTTACATCACATGATTGTGGGAACCCTACTTCTTTTCAGGATAACCCTAGTCTAGGGCTTAGCCATTTCTTACGAGTACTTCACGGTCAGTGGTCACATGACATACATCTAAGGATCTTCCCTGGATCTGCCTGGAATCTTCCTGATCTGGATCTGATCTATCTCCACAGATCTGATGGATTCTGAGATATAATCTCATCTGTGGCAGAGATCCCTGTCCTCATGTTGTACCCTGACCTTCTCTTCCATTCCACTCACAATATCCATGAGGCCACTGCCTCATCCCTTCATATCCACTCCATGCTCTTTCCTCTCCTATTTAATAGTGTGCCCTTACTGCTATTGGTTTACATAGATAGTGGTACTCTAGGGTAGGCCTTACTTAGTTGGTCCGTGCACCTTCCTAGGCAATATATAAGGGGTGTGTGCTGGTGGTAAAGTCTCCTCAGACTTTATCACTTTGTACATTGCAGTTTGCACTTCTTTGAATACCAGCCCTTTCTAGGATAGGCCCTTAGTTGCTCGGGCATGAGTTTTCTTTGAGTCCTCCTTTGTCAATCCCCTTCTTGGTTGCTCCTCTCAGAAACCTCCATTTGAGTTTTCTCTTTTGTGTTCCTCCTCCTCCACTTTGTCTAGGTGTAGCCTCTGGTATCCAGAGTCGTAACAATTAGACTCTTATCAAATCAAAGACTGTCAGATTTACTCTAATTAATGCCCAGCATTATCATCTGCTGGATGATTTGTGTTTACTAACACTAGGATACCTCTGACTTATTTACTGTGATCTATTAATCCTGGGTATTGAGCAGTAACTGTCTGTTTCTCTGATTTACATATGCCAGCACCCTATGTATCCTCCATAGCTCCATACCATTTCCAGTTTTAGCTAATTCTGATATTGAATCACAGCTCTTTTTATCTTTTCCTGGTAGTTTTGACTCTATTATCTTGGGCACAGTAGTCTGCTTGTATTACTCTGTCCCTCATGGCAGCACCAGTTTCACTGGTTGATACACCTCTGAGAAAGACACCTCCATCTGCCTTTGATCTCTCCAAGCTTACAGCATCTAATATCCTTTATTATGTTTTCTGCCTTTAATCACATTTCTGCTATTTGTTTCCTTGCAACCTCTAGGTCATTCTTGCCCTACTGACTCAACAAGGCTTCAGAATCACTTACTCTTTTCTCTGCACCTGGCCTTGCTTAACCACACCATTTTATTCTCTCTGGGTCTCTTCATTTCTCCTCTGATTTCCCAGAATAATTTTTGCTTCTTTGTGGTTATGCCATGACCTTTCCTTTGCTTCCTTCCTTGCAGTTGCTTGAGATTTTATTTCAGTTCCCTTGTCATTTTCTGTTAGTACTTGCTTGGATTTTTTCTTGTTTCTATCCCTTCTCCAGACTCTTGTCTGGGATCTTTCTGACCTTTTTCTTTTTCCTTGCTGTTTCTTAGAGCTGTCTTATCTTGTGAATGTGCCCTATCCCACTGATTCCTTTATCCAAGTGCTTTTCATACCCTCTGCCCAGTTCTGAGAAACCATTCATCTCTCTAAACTTCCTCCAAAACACTTCCATCTTCTCTATCTATTACCCTGGAACATTTCTATTATTCTGGCCCTGTTCTCTGATAACTCCACTCTGTTTGCCTTTTCTTTTTCTTTTTCTGTTTTGTTGTCTTGGAATCTGTTCTTTTGTCCCCCTGGATATGCTTGTTTCTTGGGTACCTTCTGCTCTTCCTGTGTTCCCTAGGTAATTACTCTTTCCTTCCTGTCTTCTTTGATTGGCCTTTTCTTCTGATCTCTCCTTCATTTTCTCCAGGTATTTTCAGATTCCTTCTGCTTTGCTCTTTACACTGCTTTTGGCCCCATTTCTGTTCTTTTTCCTTTCTGTCTCCTAGTTGACAATGGGACATTAACCTTAAGGAGGGGATAGTATCTGATTGCATCTAGTAGCATCTTGTAATCACCCCTAACTATTAGTTGCACCTAACTACCTAGCACTTATGTTCTCTTCTCTTAGCCCCATTACTCACTCTCTATCCTTCCTTTATTGAATTTTCTGCAATAGTAACCAGGCTTGCTCTGCATTACCTGTTCTCTCTGCTCTGTCTCATCTCCACCTTTTTCTAAAGCAGTGACCAGTATGCCTGTATTAACTATCTTTCCCTTTTCAAGCAGTAACCAGATACATTTTACATTACCTGTTCCTCTTTAATTACCCATTTACACTTGTACAGTAACTGGTCTGTTATCTTGTCAATTGCCTCCTTCTCTGATCTTCTCTAATCATCTCCATTCCCTTCTGGTTGTTATTCTCTCTGTAATCAGCAGGACAAACAAAATGCAGTCCATTTACAATCAAGTATAACTTCTTGTTTGTCATATGGGAGATAAGTCCAACAAGCAACCCTTAGCCCTACAACCATCTCTCCAGATCCTTTTTGACCTCTACTCTGTAGTCTGCTATACCCACTCCAGCCTCAAGATTGATTGCAATGGCCCTTGACCTTTCTCTGAACCTCTGGCCTTTGCCTTCATCATAAATCCCAGTATTATGGTTTTCTTACTTTTTTTCTTGTTACTCTTAATCTGATTGTTTATCCTACTATAGTTACTTGTTATGGTTTGTATACCATAGTTATAATAGCATTTCTGGATGTCTCAAGTATTTAGACTTGAGCACTTGTAAGATAGCCTTCCTTGGCTTGCCAGAGTAACTTCCTCAGTTTCAGTCCCTCCTAAACCCTTCTTCATGTGTTTCTAGCCCTTTTAGAGGTTAGAATAGTGTTTTTCTCTAGTCCTCTGCCTCTGTGCTCTTATTGTTAGCCTAGGTTGTAATACCTAGCCTTGTGGTTGATTGTATACATATCAGATCCTGCCATAACAATATATCCCCTCTGGTGGCCCTTCTCCATCTGTAGTTTGACTAGCTTGTAAAAAAGCTGATTTTGCTTTCTTAGCTCCTGATAAAGAAGACCACCAACTTTACAGATTGCATTGGCTACCAAATTACTCCCAGTGGCTTCTGCTTCTTGAGCTGCCTCTATAGAAGGTGTGACATTCCAGGAACCCTTTATCCTTCTGACATTTCCTCTAGCCTCAGTTTTTTGATTGTTTACCTTATCTTCTGTTCTTCTCAAGACTCTAGTATTTACCTCCTTGACTCTGTGCCTCTTTTACTCTTGATTTTTGGCCACTATAAGAACTATCCCATCATCAGGAAAAAAAGCAAGTTGGCTATCTGATCATGTTATGTGACTAGCAAACACAACAGTCCACAGCACATGACCATGGGAACTGTTGAGCATGTGATGCAAATGGTTGCATAGTCATGTGATCAGGAGCATGTGATCATGTGAACAAGTTGCCTTACAAGGATAACCCTAGGCTAAGGCTAAGTTCTTTATATCAGAGTATTCCCTTGCACCAGGTATTAGTCACATGATGTGGCAGATCTCAAGTTGAGATCCAGATCCAGCTCTCCAATGATATCTGATCTGTGGCAGAGATCCAGATTGGATCTCCTCAGCCTTATGGTGGCCATGCCCAATTCATAGATTGGTACTAGTGTGCCTTCCATTCTTTCACATTCTCATGGTGTGGCTTCTCTTCCATTATATCCCTAGATCCATGAGGTTACTGCCTCATTCCTCATTCCCAATCCATGCTTTCTCCTCTCCTATTTAATAGAGCCAGTAGTGCTATTGGTGTCCATAGATAGCATAGCTTAGGGTAGGCTCCCTGTACTTGGTCTGTGCACAGATCCAGGCAATATATAAGGCAGGGGGTACAAGCTGGAGAAACCCAGTCTTGCTCTCTTGACCTCTAGGCTGGTTATACAGGCTAATCTATTCAGTGCTGCTAGCTAGGGTTTATACAAGAGCCCTTGATTCATCCTTTCCCTTATTGCCTAGTTAGGGCCACTAGTCTTAAAAGCCCATCTTAGGATTTAGCAAGGAGTGACTATCAGAGGAAGTCTTCAAGGACAGGGTGGTGGATACCACTTCAGATCAGAAGTGAAGATTAGAAAACTCCACCATAATAATGTAGGAAATGGTTGTTAGCTTTGCATTTTCTCTGGCATTTTATTATCTTTGAGCTAACTCCACATCAACTTCAACTCTAACTAAGTACAGAAGTTTCTTTTGCTTAATTATTACATTTTAGCTTTTTGTTACACATTCAAAGAGTGCACTTCTGCATATCACCAAACACCAGTATATAACAGGGATAATAATAATAACAAGTGGGCTTTTGAGACTAGAGCCCCTAACTAGGCAAAGGAAAGGACTGAGCCTTGACCCATATAGGGCACAAGCCACTCTAAAAGAAGATAAGGCTAATAACAGAGAATAACAGAGGAATAACAGAGGTGGCTAAGACTGGATTGCCCCAAGTCTCTCCCTACCCCTTATATATTATTAGGTAATGCATATGGACCATGTACAGGAAAGATAACTACCACTACTTGACCAATGGCAGTAAGTATGTGAAGCAGGAGACTACCTACTATGCCTTGATACTCTGGTCTACCTTGGTGGATGCTCCTTCCTAGAACCTTCTGTAGCTTTTGTGCTAGTGGCTACAACTAGGCAACTTGTGTTGAGACTAGGACTCTTGTATAAACCTAGTTGGCCAGACAGTGAGTGAGAGCTAAGGAGGGATCTTCTTAGATCAAGTCCCAGATCACTACTGTGGACTCTAGCCTAGAGGTCAAGAGAGCAAGACTGGGGAATACCCAGCTTGCACTCCCTGCCTTATATATTGTGCAAGAATGTGCACAGACCATGTACAAAGGGTCTACTCTAAAGTATGCTATCTGTGGACACCAATAGCATAAGTAGCTCCTGCCTTTAAATAGATATATGAGTAAAGCATGGGGCGGCAATAAGGAGTGAGGCAGTGGCCTCATGGATCAAGGGATGGGAATGGAAGAGAAGCACTAGTCCCTGAGGAGGCATGGCTGCCTGGTGGCCAAGGAGATCCAATCTGGATCTCTGCCACAGATCAGATCCTAATCTAGATCATGAGATCAGATATTATTGGAAGATCTAGATCTCATCTAGAGATCTGCCACAACTCATGACTGTATCATGCTTAAAGGAATACTCTGAATAAAGGGAAAGGACTTAGACCTTAGCCTAGGGTTTGCCTTATTAGGCAACTCATTTGCATGGTCACGTGAGACTGTCGTGTTAGGCTTGAGCCATAATAGTATGCACTATTCTATAGATAAGTGAAACAATATCTACTATTCTGCCTTGATACTCAAGATGGCCTTGGTGGATGCTCCTAACTATCCTTGATGACTAGTAGGGCTTTTATAACTAGTGGCCCCTAACTAGATGATAAAGAGAGAAAATGAGTAATGGACCCTTGTGTAAACCCTAGCCAGCAGCACTGAATAGATCAGCCTATATAACTAGCCCATAGGTCAAGAGAGCAAGACTGAAACGGGATCTTCCCGTTACTTGCTAATACTCGTAGTCCTTGGTGGACGCTCCTGTTCTATCTTCAATAACTGCTGAGGCTTTTAGACTAGTGGCCTTGAACTAGGCAAAGTGAAAGGAAGTGAGACCACTACTCTTGTATAAACCAGAGGCCAGCAGATCTGAGGGTTCAGTCTGTATAACCAGCCAAGAGGTCAAGAGAGCAAGACTGAGGAGACCTCAGCTTGCACCCCCTGCCTTATATATTGTCAGGTCTGGTGCACAGACCATGTACAGGGAGTCTACCCTAAAGTATGCTATCTATGTAAACCAAT